>CM076578.1:1883217216-1883303224 GCA_034641835.2 Pinus albicaulis
GTGTCCAAACCTTCGATGCCATAGTTCAGTCTGTCGAATAGTATCACATGTCATTGCTCCCAGCAGACTTCCTCCAACCTGGTAGAGTGTATCAACTCTAAACCCAATCGAGATAGCTTCCTTAAAGCTCTTATTCCACATGAGCACCTTTCCATCAGTGAATGCCACATTGAAACCTTTGTCTTCCATGGCCGATATAGACACAAGGTTCTTCTTCAAATTTGGTACGTAGAGTACATCCTGCAGGTGAAGGACTTGTCCTTGAGACAAGTGGAGGGTCACAGTCCCTATCCCTTTCACGGGATATGTGGCATTATCTCCAAGGATAATATCCAGACTAGTATCATTCTCAATCATATCAAAAAGTGCTTCCTTAAACCCAGTGATATGCCTTGAGGCACCACTATCTATCAACCAGACATCCATAGTGTCGGGTGGGGATGTGACAGAGAGGGCAGATACAAGAATGTATTCATTTCTTTTATCAACAACATGTGATTCCTCGTACCTGGAGTTTCTTGACCTTTTGAAAGGTTGATCATTTCCGCCGAAGGAAGCCTTCCTTTTCCCTTGAACCTGTTGTTCCTTTGATTGTCATTCCTTCGGTTGTTGTTATTGTCATCACTATCGGGAGAATCCTTCTTGAAAGGACATTCCCTAGCATAGTGACCAGGCCTATGACAAGTGAAACATTTTCCCTTCTTTCCTTGGGCCCCTGTTTTTCCCTTATTCTTCGGACCACCAGAGTTCTTCTCTCTAGAATGAGCAGCGTATGCAGCATTTCCTCCATTTCCATACTCCTTCATTCTTGATTCTTCTTAAACGCATCTTGACAGTACTTCGTCAAAGTCAGGTATCACATTATTATTTAGAATGGTAGTGTTGAACACATGCCATTCAGATGAGAGCCCTCCAAGTGCAGTGAGTACCATCTCTCGATCAGCTATTGTCTCCCCAATAGCTCGTAGATTGTTCCTGATTTCAGTCAGCTTCAGAAAGTATGATTGGACAAACTCATCCCTGCCTTTCTTCAGATTCTTCAATTGATTCTTGAAGAATAGTACTTGAATCGCATTGTTGGCCTTGAACATGAGGATCAATTTATCATACATCTCTTTGGATGTACCCAACTCAGAGATGTAGGCCACCAAGCTTTTATGAATGGATTCCCTGATCATCAGATTTGCTCTGATCTCCCCCTTCTTGTACTTTGTTTTGGCAGCAGCAGTAGCAGTGGATGGAGGTTCTTGGATTTTACCCTGCACATAGTCCATGACATCTTGGTCTTCCAATTTGAGATCCGATATCATTTTCCAAGCATGGAAGTCATCTTTCCCAGTCAATTTGTCTTCCTCCTTGAAGCTATAGCTTGTGGAACCCATTATCCTCTCTGGTGATTGCTACAAATAGGGCTTGTCTTCACCTCAGCTCCGAAACCATGTAATTTTATGTAGATGTTCTATGCTTGATGCAACTTTACTTTTATTACAGCAATCACATAAACAGTTAAGTAAAATGATGATAGAACATACCAGTGGATCTATAGAAGACAAACCAGAAACAGAAGAATGTGTTGGTGCATTACGGCGGTCAGCAGGATGCTTCAACCAGTAAAGTCTTCTTGGTCGGCCAACCCAGAATGTGTCACAACAGTCCTCAAATCAGTCACCCAGTCAACTCAAAGTCAACCCCAAAAAAGTCAATGCATTCCAAAAAATTCAACACAAGGCAGCAGCAATAAAGTCAACGCAACTCCAACTTCGGTCAACCTTTTGACCTCGATGTTTGTGCCAAAGTGTACGGCCTTCCAAGATCGAACTCTCCACCAAAAATCAACCAATTCGAACCATGTGTTGACCAAAGTCAACGCTAGTCAAACTTGCCTAGAAACCCTAACTGCAGAAATTTCGTCATTTTTCCAGTTTCTGCAACTTCATCCTTTTTCCCACGTGAGAACTGCTTCTCAGATGCTCGTATCCAATCAGAGGAGGAGATGTGTGAGGATGAGAGTGAGTGAAATGCTCTCCAACGTTGACTGTATATATATCCATCATTGAGGTGTGTGACACATCTGCTGGGGGTGTAAAACCTTAAGGCCGACTTGCACATATTTGAAATTATTAAAAATAAATTCAAAACAAATGTTCCACTCATCAGATTAAGATCAATTTTATATCGATCTTACACCTCTCCGAAAGAGGAACCCGATAAAAATATTGGTATCTTCATCTGAGCATCACAACATGGAGTTTGGACCTAGTTGTCCAATTTTAACACGAGCTCCCTCTTGCACTGATGAATGAGAGGGTCAGCACTTGTCAGGAAGAGCTCGTCCACATACAACACCAAAATGAGAGGCTTGTCTCTATCAACATTGAAGTAAAGGTTCAAATCAGCATTACTACGAGTGAAACCCAGCTTCATCAGATAGCTATCTATGCTCTCGTACCAAGCTCTGGGTGCTTGCTTCAGCCCATAGAGGGCTTTCTTCAACCTGCAGACATGGGTGTCCTGATCTTGGACTTCAAACCCCAAAGGTTGCTCTACATATACCTCTTCCTTTATCGCACCATGCAGAAATGCGGTCTTCACATCCATTTGATGAAGACTCCATGCTTGCGTAGCAGCAAGGGCAATGATAGATCGAATGGTGGTATATCGGGACAGAGGTGCAAATATGTCATCATAGTCTATGCCTTCCTTTTGAGAGAGACCACGGACAACGAATCTAGCCTTGAACTTTTGAGCACCTCCATCAGATCCATGCTTGACCTTGTAGAGCCATTTCGAGGTGACAACTGCTTTGTCTTCCGGTCTTAGAACCACATCCCAGACATCATTCTTCATTATGGACTCATACTCTTCGTGCAGCACATCCTTCCAGACTTGATGCTTTACAGCTTTCCCAAATAATTATGGCTCATATTGTACTCATCGCAGTTAGATACCTCTAGTATTTATCTGGCTTCTTGTTTTTCTTCCGGAATTTCCCCCTTTGAAGCATATATCTTTGAGCCATGACGGTCTTCTTTTCTTTCAGCAATGATATTAGCTCAGGAGCATATACAGTTGTATTCTCCCTCTTAATGCCAGCTTCTCTTGTGAGAGAAGACATCTATTTTAAATGAGGGCATCCCAGACACCAACTTGGAAAGGAGTTTTGTACTCAGGGACCTGAACCTTATTCTCCCACTGTCAAAGCCATCTAAGAATCATAGCCATACACTGTCATATAGCTGTCATGTATCTTAACACGTATCATATGTTGTCAAATCATGGATTTCAATGTTGCTATGATATTATCATATACATCAATTGTTCAAAACTTCACAAGCTTTGCTAACCACGGTTCAAGACTCCACCAACGTGGCTGAAAGCTGCAAAAAACTTCTCAGTTCACACTTTCAAGTTTATCATTACGCTCCAATGAGACTGATACAGTCACAAGCTTATTGCTACTATGAATTTCATAAACATAGATGTCTGTCATAGAATCACAGATTACTTTCTTAGCTCCTCAAATTTGCGATTACAGAAATACCCTATGAACTGTCATCACTGTGTTCTTCGTCATTGACATACTGCCATACAGTACTAAAGATTTCAAACTTCATGGTCATACATATTCTGCCATATGTCACAGTCAAACATGGAGAATATATCTACAAGCCTCAGCTTGTGTCAGAAGTACTCATACTTACCTTACAGCAACTACCTGTTATTCTGTGAAGATCTGTTGTAGCTTCCTCAAGCAGCCTTCTAAGATTTTCTTTACGGAACTAGGGATCCCAATCTGCCTTCTAACATATCATGATTCCTGCACTTGAGGTCTTCATCTACTACATCCGGCATTGCATTCTGCACTTCTTCTTATCTTCCAGATCTGCCCATTTGTCATTCTTCTTGGTCATTTCAAAAGACTGCTCCTAAGGCTACCAAAACTGGCCTAACTCTATGACAAATCAGCTTCTTCTTGTCACTCTCCCTAGGGCTTACAGATTTGCCCATCTTGTCAACAATCTGACACGGGATTACTGTATATAAGGACCTGGGATTGATGCGCTGCATGATAATCTTCCCCACGTACAGTGAAGTGCCCAGGATTCTTTTGCATGCCCAGATTAACACACAGTCTGCTGAAATTAATATAGTGGAGTGATGTGATATTCGATCTTCAGAACAACCTGTCTCTACTTATGAAAGAGAAATTCAGCTGGTGTTAGACTCTGAAGAACTTATCTACCTTGGTACTTCAAGCTTGAATCCCCTTGCTAGAAAATTTCTCCAATGTGATTTTCAGTAGTGCAATTTCCAGTGATTATTCGCATGCTACTGTACAGTGTATATTAGTTCATTGTTACAGCTTCCCAATGAACACTTGTTACATGTGCACCTAACAAGATAATTTCGTGGGGCTCTAGACTGACATTTCCGGGCCTTTTACACCTCACTTCTAGTAGTAACTCGTCCCCCACAGGGATAAAACTCCTCCCATCAGAACCCACATTGAACTATAAATGATACACAACCCAGGTTAGAAAAGATTTGGATCTTTGTCGATAGTGATAGTGATTTCTTCCTAGAAATTGATTAAGCCATAAATGGATGAATGCACGCTCTTCGTGTTGTTTGCTTAGCTGAAGTTCCTCTAGTAAATACCAACAATGCAGCCCGAAGATCGACCTTCCAACTAAGAGAATGTGAAGCCAGCCAACAAATATATTGTTCCCAAGAACAAAGAAATTTGTTTCCAATTTCTCCAGGCAACTTGATGCAGGGGCATTAGGTTCAAGGAAATATTTTGTATTTTAATAGACATAGGGGGTCTTGAGTTTTTAAAGGAAATTGATTTTTATGTAATTATTAATGGGTTATAAATGAATGATGCATCTGAGGATTATATTGGTTATAAATGAATGATGCATTTTTATATGCATAGGAGAGTGAGAATGTGGGTTTAGCAGCACTCGGGATGCTATCAAGTGGTATCAGAGCTGGAAAAAGCTCTTTTTGAAAGTTCAAGTTTTTTGAATGCATATGTAATGGAGAAAATGAAAAGGGATCAGATTTTGAAACTGACAGATTGCAGCACATAGAGATACAGTGCAGGTGAGAGGTAAAGCAAGATCATACAGGGATCTTGAAGATGAGTTGACAAATGTTATTTTAACTCTGGTTTGAAGAATTGTTTGCAGAATTCAGGTTGCAGGCAAGTTGAAGAAAATCTTAGCAAAGGAAGATCACAGCTTTGAGAGCAGTGATGAAGGAATCCAGCAAAGGATTCTAAGTAGAAGACGAATGTGGCAGAACCTTGAGGAATTTCAATAGAGGTTGGATGAAAAGGACAATTGTGTTCTAGAAGTTGCAGATGAGTTAAAGCCTAGAAAGAACAGAGAGAATGCTCAAAAGGTTCCAGCAGATAGAGGACCAGTGCTTGCCAAAAGACCAAAATCCAGAGAGGTATTTGGAGAGGTAAGTGGCAGCAGGAGAGCTTGTTGTTGCAAAGGCTTAGTGCAACTCATGGTGAGTGAGGAACTCATAGAGAAGAAGATAACTACTGATAGTCATAGAAAGAATAGCAGAGGTTCAGAGAGAGACCACAACAAAAGAAAGGGGAAAGAAGATGCCAAGGCAAATGGCAAAAGGCAGCAGTGGACTGATGTCGAGTATGAGAAAGAATTAGCTAAGATAAGAGAACAATTTAATAAATTGAAAATGATGATAGAAGAAAGCCAGAGAATTGGTTGGCTCATGAAGAAGAGAGTAAAGTGGCAGAGACTACAACAGAAGAGAGAACAGCAAGTGAACATGCAATTAGCAGAAGCTAAGAAAGCTTGAACAGAGAATGAATGTGCAATTGGAATGTGCAGAACTCAGTGAAGCTGAGTTGAAAATGGAAGTTTCCATTTGTGAAGCAGAACAGAGTGAAGTTATGGGTATAGATGAAGAATGCAGATCTGTGAAAGATCTTATGAATCATGGTGAAGATTTAAGACAGCAAGAAGTTTACCTTGCTGAAGAGGGAATTATTGATGATTTCCTGAGTTGTTGGACAAGTCCAGATCAATAGGATGATGTAAAGCCTTGTATTTCTTAATCTAATGATTTTGATGTGATTACAAGTTTTGCAGGAGAGGATAAACAATATTTTGAAGCTGTCAAAAGTATAGGAGAGTATCTTTCAGAAGATAAATACTCTGAAGCAGAAAGCAATGATGAAGAATGTCTCTTAAACGAGGAAAGCAATGATGCATTTATGTTTGAAGCGGATACAGCACAGGAAGAATTTCTTGTGAATGAAGAAGAAGAGATTTAGTCTGAAGCACTGATATGTGAAACAACAGTTGAAACTGTTGAATCTTGTAATTTTCAAACTGAAAATTTGTGTATAAATGCAGAGATAGTAAATGATGATGAAATACTTCAGAAATGCCAAAAAGAAATTGCATTGCTGGAATATTTGTTGGAAAACTCAGAGTATGATAAGGAGATTGCAGAAAGCAAGGTTCACTACAGTGAACAAGAACAGGAAAACATCATGGAAGCAGATGGTGTGAAAGAGAGACTTGTTGACAGCCTTGAGAATTCTTCAAAGAATTCTTTAAGGAGAATGAATCAGCATACTGATGTGCTGATAGAAGAGGAAAATTCAAGATAGCACACTGAAATGCTGGCAGGAGGAAGAAAGGCACTGAAGCCTTATGAGTTTTGTTTTAATAATTATTTTGTGAATGCAGGTTTTGTTGCAGGTGCTGGAGAAAATTTGACACAGTTGGATAGTCAAATAAAGGAGAAGGAAGAAAATTTTGTGGAAATCTTTAATCCATGGAATGAAGAAATTAAATTGCTAGAAATTATGCTGAAAAATCAGGCTTCAATACAAGAAGAGAAATCTCAATTTCAAAATTGGGAATTGCAGATGCAAGGGAATGAAGATAGCAGTAAAGGGTATACTATGTACCAGTCCAATGAATTGCTGAAGAAAGGAGGCAAAGAAATTGTCTTAAGTGACAATTTGGAAGAAGTTTTCAGTTGCAGAAAACAAGAGGGTAAGGATGATAGGGTGGCAGCAAGAGTAAGAGTTTAGCAAGAGCTTAGCAATCAAGAGGTGAAAGAGTTCAGCAATCAGAAGATTTATTAAACAGAGAAATTGAACTAATAAGAAAGATAATGATGAAAGTGTCTCAGAAGAAGACATCAGCAAGAAGAAAAAAAGCAGCAACAGCAGAAGAAAGACAGTGACAGACTGTGAAAGTGCAGCCAGTGGAGCAAGGCAGCTTAAAATATGGAGACCTGGAGAAAAGCAACAAACAACAGCAGATGTAGATGATCAATTACATAACAAAGTGTGGGATCCAGGAAGACAAGGACTAAAAGCACCTGATCATGAGATCATGATTTATTTTAACCTTGGAAGTCTAATGCAAGGGCATTAGGTTCAAGGAAATATTTTGTATTTTAATAGACATAGGGGGTCTTGAGTTTTTAAAGGAAATTGATTTTTATGTAATTATTAATGGGTTTTGAGTGATTTTAATTATTGTGAGGATTTTGTAAATGTTCCCGAATGATTGGAGAACATGAAGGAAATAGAATAGTTGAGATCCATAAGGATTGAGAGATTTAGAAATTTATTGTAAATCTTAAGTTAGAATTAGTTTCATGATTTTTGGGATTAAAGAGGATCCTTAGGGATAAAAAAGAGATTTTAGGACTTGAGGATTTTTAGAAAATTGTTGAGGATCTGAAACTAAATTAGTTCAGATTATTCTGTATAAAAATAATAAGCCTCAAAGGTAGAAGTAGAAGCAGAGACCAATAGAGTAGGTTTTGGAAAACAGAGTTTTGCAAGCCTGCGGGCAGTAGTTGAACAGGGCCATTGATTTGAATATCTGGCCAGAAACAAGAAGGCTTTTGTATTTGATTTCATATGTATATATAAGGAATTTGTTCTGAAATATATGTGCATTGGTTGGTTGGAATATGTGTGATGAATGTTTTCAATAAACAATTGTATGTTTAAACTCTGTAATTGGGTTTTGAGGTGAGATTCTGCATATGATTGAGTAAATTGATGTTAATTACAGCATAAGAGGGGTTACATATATTTCTGAGGAAGATTAGAGAAGATTGCAGTCATCGATCACTGCAAGGATCGATGACACAGGAGGAAATCTGAATTTAAATTTCAGAATTCGGCGTATGGACATGTTGTTTTGAAACTCCATATAATGCCGTGGAGCTGGAGCGATAGAACAGCGAAGATTTAATTGATGCTAGAAAATCCAACAGAGATAAGATCTCTCTTTGCCGAAATGATGGGGCGGTATTGAGCCAACAGCAAAGTGCTAGCATGGGAGGAACCATGCGGAAGAGTGCAAGTTCGAACTTGAGGTCAGAATCTGCGTAAACGTTGCAGTAAAACCAGAATCAAAACAATTGAGTTACGGTTGTGTGGAGTATGGAAACCTAAAATGAAAACGTGGATGAACCGTGGTCAATCGCGAATAGAATAGTGAAGGCAGTAATCCCTTGAGCGAAAACATGAATCGGAAGGGAGTGGAACCAAGCGATGAAATGGAGTTATGAAATTGAATGGAGATTCGATGGCGCAGTTCGGAAGAGGAGATTATAATTCATTCTGCAGAATTGTATTGAAGCCAGAAAGAATTATGCGGAATCAGAAGACGGAACTATGAAAGGTGGTTTTTAAAACCAAACCAGTGGGTTCGTGCAACTTCTGAATGGTAAGAGGTTTGTGTTGAGTTGAACGCGATAACATTCAACAGTTGACACGTGTTGTTAACAGAATTCTGAAACCGTTTTTATCGCATGATTTTGAAAGACCAAAGAATGTGCATCTTTGTAATGCGATAGCCGTTGATTCGTTGTGTTGAAATGCGATGAAACATCGACCATCCGATAAATGGTGAGTTGATACGGGTTTTAGAGGATTTGGAGTGCGATGAATCCACAAGTGCTGGAATTGTTGAACGGTGGAAGGTAAGTGTGGGACCAACTATGCATTGGTTTATATTTAAGCAAGGTTGAAGTTTCATATGAATGAAATGTATGTTGTGGGCCAAAACTATTAATGTTTATTGGTAATAAAAGGTGAACCCGGATATAAACCAAGGTAAGAATTTTATGGAGTGAGTTTAAGCATATAGTTGGTGGAGCATCTGTAAGTGGATTAGTATGCTATGGGCCGAAGATTTACTTCGGGGTTTTTAAAACAAAGTTTAAACTTTGAATTGCTTGAAAATGCTGGGTGATATAAGTTGTGGGCCATAACATTTATATGGGTTGTTTTAACCAAAAGTTCATGGTGATGCTATTTAAAAAGGACTCTCGCTTGTAGAGGAAACCTTGGATAAAAGAGGTTTCGGCTGTGGTTTTATAACCATATATTACATGAATGAAGAAATCTTCATGGTGGAGACTAAATGAGAGAAGCTTCCGCAATTTAAATTTGCCCAAATTTGGGAATTATATTGGTTATAAATGAATGATGCATTTTTATATGCATAGGAGAGTGAGAATGTGGGTTTAGCAGCACTCAGGTTGCTATCACAACTCATCCAAATAATGCAGAGAAAATCCTAGTCTTTAAATCACTGTAGAGTCAATCCTTCTCTAAGAGAAACCCTTACAACAATTAGATAAAGTCGACCTCTTTTCCATGGACAACAAATGCACCAACTTCAATCCTCCTTAAGGTCTCAGGCTGGGAGAGACACTCCTCCTGCACGTTGAGGGTAAGGGCTAAAAACAACCCTTAAAACTGCCCCACACAAGGCTTGTTGTTGTGGTATGGCCTGCGGCCTACCACAACACTCCTGATGCAACATGCTGCCCTCAAACAATATTGTGGCCTTTGTAATATCCACACAAAGCACCCTACAGTTGGTTGTCCTAGTCAGCAGAACAAACTAACCTTAAAATCAAGGAAGAAGGCCCTGAATGAGTTTTGGCCTCCTAGAGATGACAGCAGCTGAGTTGGAGGAGCCTTTCTAGCCTTCCCTTGCCTCCAAACAGCCTTCCACAAGCTGTCGTAACTTCAGCTACCCCTGCGTCCCAAGCAGAACATCAAACATGCACCAAAACAACATAAAACACATCCCAAACTTACCTCTGAGACAGGCATCAAACTGTTGTTATATTGTAACCATAGTATTAAAAACCGGAACCGATGACCGGACCGATGGACCTAATGAACCGATAACCAGACCGAAACCAGTCTAACAGGTACTGGTCAGGTCTAAACAAACCGGTTTAAAAAAAAAACATTAAATAATTATTTTTTTAATAAAAAAAACTATTTTTAAGATTTGCAACCATGATTCCAAGCCAATAGAGACAAAATATGCAAATTTTTCTCATTTATATACCATGTATAGGTGAATTTATCAAAATGGCACCAAGTGCAATACATATCATCGAAAAAATACATAAGCCATAAGGCTCCAAATGACCCATAAAGTCCAAAAACAATGCTACAAGCTATGAGCATTAAGCATTGAGGCCATTGGCCTACATAGTACAGTGACAGTCTACTACAAATCTACATATATTATATTACTAAATTCTAATTAATAATCAACATTATCACTTGAAAGTTGAAACTTCTAATCATGATTCATGATCAAAGTTCAAACTCAGTTAGTTGAACTTGAGTCTCCCGACTCTCGACTACCAAACTTTGCAACTGCTCCAGTCACAAACTTCTCTATTGGTTCAGTGACTTGAGTCTCAAACTTCTGAACGTATTTTGCCCTAATATGCTCTATTACTTCATTTGGTGCTCCACATGGCTTTACATGGCCTCCTATCCCATCCAAGTGTTGCTTGAACCTGTAAATACCCCCTCCTGCAATAGATTTTTGGCAATATTTGCAAATCATTTTTCCATCAATCATATCACAATGAGCCCATGCAGTATCATTGCCTTTTGGAGGCATGATGGCTACTACTTAGCTCAAGCGGCAAGCTTCAAACTCCCGCAAAAACTCAACACTCTTCAAGCTCTCAATCAAACTCACAAAATCTCCAAATGAGATGGTGTGTGACAAATGAGAGGCTGCCCATGCTTATATAGGATTGGAGAGGGTCTCCAAGATAGCTCCAACTCCAACTCCAAGCCTCCAAGATCGCTGCTCCAGCAAACACTCAACACTCTCCAAGCTCTCAATCAAACTCACAAACTGCAAATGAGATGGTGTGAGACAAAGGAGAGGCTGCCCCTGCTTATAAAGGATTGGGGAGGGTGCTTTTGGAGGGAAACAACCCTCCCCTTCCCTCCAAATCAGCCCTAAACACCCTTGTTGGCCGTCCATGGGTCCCTACAGCAACGTAGGTGCGACCATCCGGTTTCGTCCTTAATCGGCCGGTCAGCACCGATTAACCGGATTTTTAAGGTGAAGTGCAAGGTAAAACCGGTTTTGTAGCCGGTTTGGACCAGCCAATGGTCTAATTGGCCGGTTTGACCGATTTCCTATTTAGACCAGCCGATTTTCAACACTATGATTGTAACTGGTTAGGGCACATTTATAGCCTTCAATCAGCCACCTAAACAACACTCCTTGGCTGCGGCCTGGTCTTGACTGTTGTCTTGGGCATAGGTGGCCTTTAAACAGCTCCACGCTGGCCTGTTTTGGAGAGGCTAGGTCTGCGGCCTACCTCAGTTTCCTGTGGCTCCCTAACAGCCCTCAAAACAACCTCCTAATACCTCTGTTTGACCCTCAAACAAGGCCGCAAACATCTACAACAGTCTCAACCATCTAGCTCTTCTCCTCGGCCTCCTACAGCACTTAGGTCACCTAAAACGGCCTTAGAAACAGTCTCTTGCCCACATTGTTCCTTCCTCCTTGCTGCGGCCAAGTTCCCTCTTTTATCGAGCTCCTTTTCTTGTTGTGTGTTGCACAATGGATCTTTCTCAATAGATCGATGATTGCTTTCAACTGTGTTGGGCTTTGTCTTCACCTCAGCTCTGATACCATGTTAATTTGAGAACATGTTCTATGTCATTTCAGATTAGGGCACAAAATACTGAAGCGGATAGAACAGATAAATAGATCGATGGAAGACAAGCCAACTAAGAAGAAGAATGATGGCGTTACGGCGATCAGCGGGATGCTACAACCAGCAAAGTCTCTAATAGGTCATTCAGCCAAGCATGTCACACACAACCCCAAGACAACCCAGACAAAGAATACTCCACAAAGACGCAGCAACATCGCCATCAAGAGAGAAGAAAATCCTTCCACACATTGTGTGTATAATGAGCTCCAAGTCTCTCCAATATATAGGCATCTTTGGGGGTGTGTGACACATCCTTTAAGACATTTAAGTCTATATTATATTCCAGGCCGACCTAGCACATAAGTGGAATAAATTCAAAGTATTGTTCTGTTCATCCGATCGAGAGGATCTTTAGATCAATCTTACACCTCTCCGATAGAGGAATCCAATAAAAATATTGGGATCGTCATCTGAGCAGCACAACCCAGAGTTTGGACCTAGTTGTCCAAATTTAACAGTTTTCTTGAGAGCTACGATCTAACTTGTCGCTTTCACTCTAGCCTTGAAAACCTTACCGTTCGATCCTCTTCAATTTTCTCCAGTACCTCATACTTGTCGATTCCCATCGTTTAACAAAACAGGAGGTCAATAGAAGCGTTGAGAAATTAAGATGTTGTTGACAGGACAAGAGTCGAGAAATGTTTCCTAATACAGTGCCATCGTTCCACCGTCCCGTCATTCCACCATGCCCTGTCATTTGGTCCTGACAGTTCCATACTCGCCGCCCTTCTTTTTTCCTGGTCAAACCATCGTGAGCCTTAAGTTAGTCAGTCACGATTTTTTTCGTGTCCAACCATATTTAAATTAACATTTCTATATAGTTATAGTGGAAGTAATATTAATTAAAATTATAGATAATTTAATATTAAAGTGTGTGTATATATATATATATATATATATATAAAATAAAACCTAGCCCAAAATAATATTACCAGCAATTTATACAACCGAGGTACCAGTGACGTCGAGTTCCAAATGTCGAGCGACAACTGCAAGATGAAGACAATTACCAGCAATATAGCTTTTAGGACAAAGCTTTTGAAGGAAGGGGCAATGTTACGATTATAAAATGAATATAAATAATGTAAATAATAAATAATCAAATATTGATTATGTTAAATAGTCAATATGTTAAGTGAAAAGGCATGTCTAAAAGACATGCTCAATCGTGAAAGGACACCTCCTTAGGTATATAAGCAAGGCTTCATAATAACATTCATATCTTATACATTTCACATATATTAATAAATTATTATTTACAATACCTTTGTGCATTTTACATTTAAAGTCAACAAGCTATAGGTTTTGTTGCTTCAGCAAGTTTAAGAATTAAATTAGATTCTTTTATGAGACAAGTGCTTTATATCGATTAAGTACCAAATGACCGGATGAACAATCGTTGCTCAAGATGCTTTGTTAATCCCATATGAGATGCAAGTCCTAAGATCTAGGTGATATGCAAAAACCTTGGTTGATTTTAATTTCATGCCTAGCTAAATGTATTCCTTAATCCTTAGTTATTTTGAGACTAGTCCCTAAAGTAGGTTGTAGAGAGAAGTCAAGGCGAACAAAGCACAGGTTTGGTTAACCATACCACCCCTTGAAATCTAACCACCTGGTGCCTACGGCGCTGCAGAGATTGTGCCTCTAACGACTACAAGGACACCGTGTTAACCACTAGAGAGGGTCTATCCTTCGCAAGCTAAGAGATGAAGGGTGTTCCTATCTCTCTATCAACCAAGTTTATGCTTGGAAGTCAATTTATTAATGCAAAACTATGCCTAGAATGCAAATACAAATTGATTTGAGTGTTCTTGAGTTAAGATTACTTATGGTCTTAAGTACTTAATTACAATTGATCTTATGACTAAGAGTACTTAATGAATGATAATCTTAACCACAAGGTAAAGTGTTCAATTTCAACAGTGTGCAAAAGATGTCTCCAATGTGACCAAGAGATAATGGCTCAGGTATTAAACAAGAAACAAGATTAATGCTCTTTATGCCAAAGGTAAGTTATCATCCACAATAGATACTTTATTTAACCATGAACAATAAATCCAATGACAATGATAGCTAAAAGATTAGAGCACTTTTCCACGATATTACCTAGAACAATTAAGCAAGGTTATTTATAGACAATACAAGAATGAAAAGGATGCCAATATAAGATTGCTTAAGAGATAGACAATTTTAGATGATTACAAATTTACAACAAATTACCACAATGCTAATTTAGATGTTAAACAATTAGGCTTCCAATTGTGAAAGTTTCAAAACAGAAACCCTACTGCAGTATCTAGATCTACTTCATCTACTTGTTTGATTAACTTAACAAATTATTTTACTGAATTATTCAGAAAAACCATTAAAGTAGACACTAACTGCAGCCTACACATCTACAGATCATTCACTGAACAATACACACATGTGACAACACGATTTTTTAGACAAATGTCCTCGGAAAACCCCAATGCGAGAAAACGAGTGCAGCAGCTCTAGAGGGTTTTTATTATTATACAAAATCTGAATACAACATTCTAAGCACCAGAAATGGTTGGCCTACAGAGAAATTACACGGCAGTTTGTACCTTTCACTCAGAGACAGAAGATATGGTTGTATCACACCCTCAAATGGGATTTACAGATCTTGAGCCCCTTCTGGCCCACTGGAACCCTCAACGTTGCCTTTGCAGCCTCTGCATCAGCCCTCATTGGCCAGTGTCCCCACTGCGTCACCCTGACTAGTGTTGTGTTGCCCATGCGCTGCCCCAACTGGGACTGTGTCACCCTGGCTGGTGTTGCGCTGTGTTGGTTGGGTTTGCGTCACCCTGGTTGGGCTTACGCAGTCTCTACGTGGTGTTGGCTGAACTGCGTCCTCCTAGTTGGCTTTGCACTAACTGGCACTCACTTCCCCTCTGCCTTGTTGTATTCTCGGCCTTGGATTAGATCATCCCTCGCTGATCTCTGCCCCTCACTACACTGCAAACACGTTTTGAATTTCTCAGCAAAACCTGCCCCAGAAATTTGACTTAGCTTCAATGCTATGCCAATGTGTATGTGTCTCCAACTGACCCAAAGCCTTTCCTCTATACTTTTCTCGTTGGAAAACCAATGGTCGTGATCTAATCTCTAATCGACGGCTCAGATTAAAATACTGTTTAATCCACGTCACTTAGAATATTTCATCAGATGTGTTTAATTAAATTTTCTAATTTCCTAAGTTAGACTTAGGGTCCTCATTAAAAAAAATAATTATTAGAATAACTTCAACACCAGATGAAATTTCTCCAAATGCTTTCTGGGTTTTGGAGGTCTCGTGTGTCTTAGCCCCTCCACAAAATTTCAGGGCTAGACCACACCCGATGCTACCTCAATATCTCAACACCAATATCCTTAAGCAATATTAACCATTCAAAGAGAGATTTAAATTCTTGAAATTTGATTAGACATGCTTTTATAAGTGAGATATTTAGTGCAAAGTTATAACCTTTGAAATTATGAAACTCACAAGAAAGCAATATGTTAATATTCAACCACTTAAGCAATTGTCAGAAAAAACTTCAATGTCCACAAAGAGCATTAACCAATGTCAAGATCCTTTATGTAACTTATGTTCAAATGATATCAAAGGAACAAGAAAAAAATTTTATGATAGCAGTAGCTAATTTTAATTAGATAACTTTAGAATGCAAAAAATAAAATGAGATGCTTATGAGTGCAAAAATGCAAATGAGGCAACCCAATACTAAACCAGTTTGCCAACACAAAAATCTTAATGAAATTAGGATCCTTTTAGATGTCAATATCATTGTTATGATCAGACCTTGGTATGCTCTTTTAATCAATATGACAGCCCTCAGAATTCATGGAACAAGCCAAACAATTATTACCCAATTTATGCAATGACTTGTTAATTTGTTTAGGTGACTTATTAGATGACTTTATGCCACTTAAATGAGATTTTTACCATTGTTATCAAGATGATTAGAGGCTGCAACTAAAACAAAGATGAAATGAGGGTTTGGAGAGGAAAACCAATAGGCCTTTAGGCCTAGAAGATGACCAACTTTCTTGTGCAAAATTACTCCAATGGAATGACTACCTGCAACCAAAAATATTAGCCCAAAATATTTGCAAACACCAAGTGTTAGAGGCGAAAATCAAATGAGAACCCAAACAATGACTGAAATGAGGCAAAAAGGCTAGGAGAGGGGTTGTGGCACCCAAAGCAGGCCTCTTAGAGGTTGTAGCTAGGTTGGTTAGGTCTGACGAGGAAGGGAGAGAGGCCTTAAGGCCTACAGCAAGGAGAAATGAGGGCAGCGAATGGAAAAGAAGGCTCACGGAAGGGAGATAGGATAGTAGAGAGGAGGAAGAAACCACGGAGGAAGCGAAAAAGGCTAGCTAAGGGGAAAAGAGGCCACAGCCAGGCCAACGAAGTCAAGAGGAGGACCAACAAGGCCTGTCGTTAAGGAAAATGAGGTTGCCAGGCCTGCGGCTCAAGGAGAGAAGCCCTCAATGGCTGACAGTAGGGTAACGAGGGCAACAATGAGGGTTTGGAGGTCAAACAAGGGCATCGGCTCAACTAGAAGGGAAGAAAATATTGCGGCAAGGGTAATGGAGGGCAACATTAGGCCTAGAAGGCCTAAACAAGATTTCAAACCCCGACAAAAATTCGACTTTTGCTTCAAATCTTCGAATCACCACAAAAATAACACAAATTCATCTCCAAGGGCTACCAGCTTCCTCTTTTACTTGAGCGTTGAGCCTGGAGGGCAGCCAGAGGATGGATCTCGCCTTCCTAGGCCTAGATCTAGCTCAAAACCCCAACGATTTCCTTCAATAGCGTTGGACGTCTAACTTGGGTGAGAGAAACCCTCACAAAATTGAAGCTCGCTTGAGAATTCGCTTGCACAAATGAAATAAAAATTTCCCAAAACCCCAATATATACAAAATTTAAAAATAAACCTTAAAACCCCAATTGCTGCAAACAAGGGTTAGAAATTATTTTACAAAATTATATACAAAATATTTACAAATATACAATATTTTTAAAATAAAATAAAAATTTGAGAAAACAAATTCTGAATAACGGCAATAGATCAATGTACTTTTCGAAAGTTAGAATACTGGCCACACCCTTTAGCGCAATAAGAACACCATATAAAAATTCCTAGAGCCCAAACAAGGTCGGCTCTTTCCCACAGTCTGTGAACTTGGAGCTCAAGGGCTAGTATACCTGCAGATCTCTATAATTCTTCTCAAACCAAATCGTTAGATCATATAATGAATTGGATCACCTAAGATAAAAAAAAAAAATTCAAATTTATCAATAGAACATCCAATCATTTTCAAACGAAATAACAGTTTATATAACTATGAAGCACAATATAGGATTAGTACATAACTAGCACGTACCACATTTCAATGGAACAAGAACAGCATGAACTAAACCCCAAAGTCTTTTTATTATAATATTAAAGCATTCCCAGCAGAACAATGGCTCAATACTAGCGTTACAAATTTACATCATCCACTGATAGCCCAAGACCATAATTTTCATTCTGACTTGAGAAGCAAAATGGCTTTTATTTATAAAGAAATTCTCCAAGTGGAAAATAATGGCTAGTTGGCTTGATCCTCGTCAAAATAATCTCGACCGTTGATAATAATTTTATCATCTTTTAATCTTTGTCATCTAAAATATTTATTTGAGGAAAATTTCGAATTTCTCATAAAACCCATTTTTTATTAATCCAAAAAGTAATTTTTTGGATTAATTTTCTCAAAATTTTGACTTTGACTTAACCACCAAGGTCCAAAGGCTTAATTTTTCTTAAAAAAATTCAATTTTTCCTTGGTGGGGGACCTTCAAAAATTGACTTCTTTTTTACCCACGAATTTTTTGGTCATTTTCCACTTGGAGAAAATTAATTTCTCAAAAATTATTTTTGACTCCAAATTAATTAATTTTCTAGCTTAGGATTTAATTTTATTTTATCCAGAAAAATTAATTAAATGACACAAGAAGGGATTAAAATTGTTTCCACCCTCAAATACTTTAGCCATGGTGTCTAAATATGAGGGACCATGCACTATAATATTTTTTACATCAGATATTTAAAATAATTCAACCCTCAAAGGGGGAATACACTTTCATTATAGACCCTCAAAATAATAATTTTGCGACACAATATGATCTAGCATAGACCAAGTGATCTGTAATAAAATAATTTAGTCAAATAGCTTAAATTATCCCCAAACAACTTTTACAAAGACTCAATATAACACTAGGACTCACCTAAGACCTTGTCAATGAATTCCACCCTAGCTTTGGCGTTTAAGCTGAAGGAAAAACTTTGTCAATTATCCATGTTTAGAAACACGCATAATTTGGTGAGGTTAAAAAACCTTCTAGGATGAAATTCGCCGCCAAAATGAAAGGATTACCTAGGTGTTGTTACAAAATGAAACGGTCATACGAGCATCATTTACAACATAACTTGCAGAAATTGGGTTTGCAATGATATATCATGTAGGTAGCTGATGAGTCTGATCGTTGAAAAATTTTGTACATTGCTTCCTCGGAATTGTGACAAAATCGGTACAACAGGGAGTACTATTACTTTTGTTTTAAAGACTCACTTTCTCCTTCTTTTTCGCGAAAGAACCATTATACACTTTGCAATTGAATACATCACAAGGCTAACTTACTTGTTCATCTCGAAAGTATGTGTTTTCTCCTATGTCGTTTATTGCAGCCAAGGCAAATCATTAAGAATATGGTAGTCGAGCCTATTTCCCGAAAAAGGCTCCTACTCCAAAAGGTTTGAGGTCTAATTGGAACTTCAAATCAGATAGACCCCATGATTGTTGGTGGCATTTAGCACCGTCAACACTATGTGTGAAAATTTCAATCAAGAAAATATTTCTGCAGTGATAGATTTAATTCTCCTACTTATTATTTCCAATAAGTTATTTACAGAATTCTTCCAGTAAATTTCGAAATAAATACTACTGCAGCATTCACTTAAGTATATGCAAAGAAAGGAACAGTAAGAAATACAATCATAAGAATCAATCACATATACACACTTATTTTTAGACAATTGTCCTCGGAAAAATCCAATTCGGGAAAACCGGTGCAACAGATGAGGGTTTATATATTATTCTTCAGCAATGAAATTCTTTAAAAGGAAAAAACTGGCAGACTTCTTTAGAAAACACCTAAGATAAATTCTCCGGAACCCTCTGGAGAATTTTTGACACCTGGAAGACCCATTGCTTCCTGCCACGTCCATCTGTGTGTCTCTTTGTGCAGTGCCTGCGTCAAACCACGTCACTCTGTGTGGGCTCTCTGTGCTACCTTCTCTGGCCTTCTGCGTCCTCTCCTCGACCTTTCTCACTGCTGACTCTCTCTCCTTGTGCCCTGCAACTCTCCCTCTAATATCGAATTATATTCCTTCAGAATCGACTTCCTTCGGGTTATCGATTGTATGCCCAGCTTGCTTTCCAAATGACCCTCAAGCCTTCTTTTATAATCTTCTCATTGACGAATCAATGGCCCAGATTAGAAGTCTAATCAATGGCCAAGTTTAAAACTGGACTTGATCTTCGTTCTCTAGAAGATTCACACTCTGTTTTATTAATACCCATTAATCATTTAATTTCCCTAAGTTTAGACTTAGGGTCTCCATTTAAATAATTAATTATTTTAATAAAAAACATAAACCGAGTGGAATTTCCACAAACGGTTTTTGGGTTCTTTGGAATACTGGTGTCCAAGCCTCCTTACAAATTTTGAGACTTGGAACACTTTATGATGCTACCAAAAATCAACACTATGAAATGATGAGATTCCTTCCTTTGATAAGAGTGACCTCATTTAAGCTCCCATGTTGCTTCTAGATTATTCTTTAATGCATATTGATAAGTTGCTTGCTCTTTTTATAAAATAGACTTCTGCTATGTTTCTTTTGATTCTTGCATTCAAATGTTAAACTTTGGTGATATTGCAAGATTGATGCTTGAAACAAAATATCATGCTGGAGAGACTTCTATAATGTTGCATAATGACTTCGACTTTGCTATTATTCTGCTTTTGTAATTCTTGTTTGCTAGATGATGAAACGAACTGCTTCAATGACTATGGAATACTTATGACTTGTGGAATGATGTGTAGACACCTTATGATGACCCAAATTGTTCTTATTCTAGCTGGTTGAATCATGTGATGATTATTTTCGACTCCTTGCAACTGAGCATCCTTTCTAAAACTCCATTTAGACTCTATTTCTTCTAAATCTATATGCTTCTTTAATGACTCTAATTTGTGAAACCCATGTATCTTCTATACTTCAAATGTAAGCAACTGTTATTTTAACTTCTATCTTCTAATGAAATCAAACTGCTTGCAAACCTAGTATTCACCAATTTATTCAATAGTAAAGGTCCTTGGTGTTTTCAACCTTTGGTTTATTCTCAGTTTCTTCATATTCTGCAGCGTGAGCTTCACTTCTTTCTTTCCTCTTGTTGTTCTTCTTGTTCTTAGGTTCTTTGGGGCAATCTCTTTTAAAATGTCCATATTCATTACAAATAAAGCATTGCACTTTAGACATGTCTCGGTTTCCATGTGGCTGATTATTGTTATTGTTGTTGTACGTATGATGAGGTTTAAACCTTCCAAATCTTCCAAACTTCTCCTTGATCTAGCAACAAAAGCTTGAGAATTTTCATTATTAGATTCGGTGTCATCTTTGGCTTTTAACCCTGCTTCTTCTGGAACACATTGGCATTTTTATTTTTTAATGGCCAAAGGCCTAACAACAAAACGGAAAGCCTCCAAAACTTGTGTAGCGAATTGCTTGAATCGCGATGGCAACAACGTTGACGAAGAGTTGATGGCCAAAAGCCATATCAGACTTGCTTTGTGCAGCAGTTGAGCAACCAAAGGATCAAACAGCTCTGATACAAATGTAACAAACAAGGTTCGTATTTCACAATAATCTTCAGAGCACTTGGAATACGAAGACATCCTTTGAAGATAATATATATATATATATATATATATATATATTAAATAGTGTACATGAGAATTGATATGAGATATGATGATTACAAATGAGGACCTGCTTATATACCTAGGCAGGTGCCCCTTCATGAGCGGTCAAGTCCTTAGAGACATGCCTCTTCAATAACTAATTATTGTTTAATTTAATCATTATTTTTGAAAATTTATATTATTTTTATATATTTGTATTCTTAACAAAGAGGAAGTACTATCCAAACAACCTTGTGAAATGGCTTACCAACCAACCCAAAACAAAAAACTTGCTCGACTTGAAACCATTTAGGATTACACATTGACTGTATGCCTATTGAGAAGAAAATCAAAAATTCAAAATCAACAACACCTGGAAGCACCATGGAAAAGGCATCTTCAAATAGTCTAGCTGCAACTTCCCATCCAGATGTTAAATCTTCAAACAAAGCTGCTGCAGCTACCAAAGCTGTAGAGCTCTCTTTTATGTCTCCCTGAGCCCACAGTGAGCGAAGCTTCCGTAATTGTTCTTCAAACCCTCGGCGTGCTTTCAGTAACTGTGTACTTGAAACTTGATGCTCTGATAAATATGGAGAGTATTTCCCACCACTTCCTAAACAAGAAAGAATGTGAATTGCACGTTGTTTAGAAGACATGCCACTATCACTGCCGATATTGGAGTTATTTGAAATCTCTGCTTCAGCATACGAGAGGTACAAAATAGGGGCATTCAACTGACAATCCTGATCCAATCATTCATTCAAGAGTCAGATTACTGTGTGATTTACCTTAAATAAGTAAAACAAGATAAAATAAACCTGTTGAAAAGGAAATGACCAATATATTAGGCTTGATTCAAGCAGATATTTAGCTATAATTTCTATGCAATAACAAATACAAAGTAGTAGAAAAGAGAGAATCACTTCTGAAGCATTAAAGATAAAATTCAAATTTCCTAAAATAATATGTGTGGCCAATCCAAGTCACAAAGTAAATTTCCAAAAAAAATTCTTGATATAGAACAAGGAAACCTATATTTACATCAACTCAGTGAGCAATGTCATCACCTAAAGCATGACAAAAATCTTGGAATCAGGAAGCATTTGCAAAGTTATCACTAGACAGAAGCAAGAATCTGAGCAGTGAAAAATATTGCACATTATGAATCAAACTGATAGAATTATAATAATCAAGAATAACCTGAATGCATAATCAAATTGGTCGTTTTCAGTCAGAATAAAGTAATGATATTTAGCAACTCAGAGGGACATATCCCTTACTATCTCATAGGATAAATCAGAAAGTGGATTCATTCTCCTTATCTAAGTTAGACTGGAAAGAGCATGCTAGCTTACCCAAATTATTCAAGCATAGAGGCTCAAACATAATTGGAGAGTTAGACTTAGTAAAACAAAGATGTTTGATATATGTTAGATTTAAGTGATTAGTGGGTTGCTAAGACAAGCACCAAACCAAGGGTTAAGGAATCAAGTAATACAAAGGAGGAGGACTTCAAGTTATGAAAACAATATAGTCAAGCAGAACACTGATTTTCCATGGCTACTCCAAGTACATTCTTAGGTTATATGAGAGTGAGTAAGAGACCTAACAATAGATGCACCATCACAACCAATATGTTTAAAGGCCAACAAATCATGTGCAATCAAAATCGTAAGGAAAGAACCATAACATGAGATAATAAACAAGAAAGAAAGCCTTCGAACAAATGGACAGCCCAAGCAATACATCACATCTTTAATAACAAACTCAAAGAATTGAATAACCCATCAACATAAGCAACATCAAATCTTTTATTATAGCATAAATCTTCCCCAATATCTAAGATTACATCAAGGGCTAAAGAGGGATGAAATCCCCACACTTGTACATTCTACTATGCAAAGACATGCCCTCAAAAGAGCTCATGTCTAGGAATAGAAACACTGGCCACCCTAACATGATACCATGATAATCCAAGAGAAAATATGCATGAAGAAAGACCCAGGTATACTTGCTTGTACCTCATACAATGAATTTCCAGCTTGATGGAAATTCAGCTTATTGCAGGTCTAAAAGCTTTGAAGTGGTCTAAATCAAACAATCTTCACCTTCTGGCCTTCCCACCACTACATCTAAAATTTAGGTGTTTAGGAACTTTTGGGTGATAATGTTAATGGGTTGTCTTGCTATTGTCTGCAGTTTCTTGCAGAAATTACAGGCCTATAAAAACACAACAGCAAGTTGTTTTACATGGCAACCCCACTAACCAAATATTTAATCATATCAATATTTATATTTTTAGTTAGTATATTTTTTTAATATCAAATTTGACTACTCATGTATCATATCTGTTGATTTTTAATGTACCTTGGACAAGTGATTTCCCGTGGGTTAGTCTCTACCTAGGGAAAAGTGTCCAAAATAAATATTTTCCTAAGTGTGACTTTATAAAGTGAAAAGTCACTTTATAAGTGGTAAAGTCAATATTAAATTATAAAGTGAAAAGTGACTTTAGACATAAAGTAAAATTTTGGTACTTTATTTAATGGGTGAGTTAAAAAATAAAAAGTGAGAATTAAATACACAATTATTCTCATCCCTTGATCTAAATGAATCTGAGTCATTAGATCCTAAGGTTGCCCAAAAGTCATTTAGGGAAACAAAAGGGGGAAAAGAAAAGAGAAACTACATTCATTCATTCATCATAAGCAGATTGGAGAAAGGAGGTTGAGGGCTAGAGAAAAGTTCTGAAAGATAAATTTGTTGCAGCAAGCTGAAGGAGTGATTTCTCGGCAAAGCTAGGCACGGAAATCAAGGCATAGAAGACAACAGAAGGTACAGTATGAACAACATTTAATAACGTGAGTTGCATGCAGTTCGAGAGAATTTTTTAGGAAAAAAAATAATTAAAAAACAAAATCCGTACAACGGTACAAAAATCCTTACAGTCCATACGAAATCCGTATAGTACAGTCCGCATCCATACAGTACATTTTCAGCTTCAAGTGGGCACAGAAATAGAGGCAAAGTGGCCACGGTTTTCAAGGAGTTTTGGGCTGAAGAGATAAGTTGTATTTTGTTGTTTTGTTTTGTCTGCAAATGTATTTTTCCTGAACTTGTAAGATAAATAAATTTGAAGAGCTCTCTAACAAGCTTTCCCCGGAGAAGATTGAAAGGGTTATGCCTGGGTCTAAGTTGACCAAAAATCTGTGTAATTTTTTATGTGTTGTTGGTTTGTTTATGTCCATATTTATTTTAAACATGTGTTGACAGTCCCATGTGCTTTAATCTGAAAATTTCATTTCCAAAATTCTATATGTTGAATGTAAGTTTATGGGAAAGGACATTTAACTGAATGGGAGTGATAAGGTGAAATTAAAACTGGGTTGGGATTGCAGGAAATTTTTTAGTCATCAAAATTCAACAATGTCTTCTTAGTATTTGGTGTATCTCTTATCGGTTTAGTTTATTTTGAGCCGACTTTACGTTGTAGACTAGCAGAACAGCAATATAAGCTCCTCCACTGCAGTCATTTAATGTCATTACAAGGCACTAATCTTATATTTGGTTGGTTGGAGTCATCCAAGGGAAATTTCCCATATCATCTTTTGGCAGGAATTGAGCTTAAAGAGAGTGGATTGTTAGACACAGTGTTGTCATTGATTGGCATTGGTCATTGCCAGAGTGTTGTCATCGATTGGCTCCTATAAATAGTCTTGGAGATTGTTGTGCAGTCATGGATGTCAAGGGTAGTATCAAGTTGGTTGTTTAGGTCATTTGTTAAGAACCATCATAGTAGTAGAATAATTGAAGAATCCTTGAAAATATTATGACTATGAATGGTGGTTGCATGGTTCAGAGACTTGTTTGTTGTAGATAGTTTATGGGCAGAAGATCAAGTCAAATGCCCCCTAAAAGTGCCTAGATGGATAGCCCTCCAAAAGACATTTCCAACAGTATATCACACTTAGAAAATATCCTAAGGGTTGAAGAGATGTTGAAGGTTGAGGTATGGGTCACTTGAGAAGAAAATAAGGAATGCGCGGCATAAAGGGCCGAACTTTGCACTAGTTCGGAGACATCCAGTTGTTCAAGCCAGTCTAGTTGTTCGAAAGTGTAGGTGCAAAAGAAGTCTTGAAATCAAGTTGCTCATGGGTGCAAGTGCATAAGGGTCCTGAACCCAAACTGATGAACAGAATTCCATGTGATGGCATAGTTCCATTATAGGCTGGGCATTCAGCTCTGAAGGTTTGTTTCAAAGGAAACACAAGAATAACACCCAAACATGACTTTCCTTCTCGTACAATTTGATGACATGGCAGAAGAACATAGACAGTGAGGTGGCACAGACTACGCATGGATGATGACAAGACATCTTGTGCAACATGTTGCAGGTAATTTTTAAGTTTTTGGATCGCCAAATGGACCAAATCCATGTGACATGTGGCACCATTCCAAGGACGCCATGTGGTAGGATGATGTTATCATGACAAAATAAGTGTCGTCAGCTAATGAGGTGGCATAGCATCGAGATTTCTGCCAGCTGGCGGTGGTTGTAAATGTCTCCCTGTCAGTGTTGCCAACCTCACGATAACATCTTGATAAAATCGGGAAATTGCGAGTTTTCCAACTATTCGATGTTATCAGCCGAGTTTTTTTGGGAGTTTTTCAAACTCTAAAAAATCATGATTTTATCGTGATTCGATTCAAAAAATTGTCTTTTCTGGGTTGTGTATAAATTAGGTAAAATCCAATTTTTTCATTCTTTCTGCATTCAATCCTTAATTATTCGACCTTGTGCAGAGAGGAGGAGTTTGTCACTAACGAGGAGGAGATTTGACTAATTTTGTGGAGTGGAATTGGAGTTTTGTCCACTGCTCAACATGAGAGACAACAACTGCCAATTTGCAAGTATGGATTCTCTATGTAATGGTACATAATGTTCTTTATTTTTGCAATATATATGGTGAACGATTGAATGAGATTAACATTGTGGTTGTTACGTATCCAATAATCGTCAAGATAACCCCCTCATCCTAACTTGCAACCCTAAAACTGTGAATAGTTTAAACCCATCTATAAGTTGTGTTTCCAGTTGCTCATGCTACTGCTTTGAATTAAAATATTTCAAACTTCATTTGTTGTCACTAAAGTTGGGTCGCATGCAGCATGGTCATTATTCTTTACCGTAGATTTTTTACATGTTTCAAACATTGAAGCCCTTGTTTAGGAAATCTAAGTTTGCTCACTATTAACTTCAGTGACTGAGAAGAGGCATTCAAAATTTTAAATTCACAATTTTATTTTATTTTTATTTTAATCTTTTAATATATATCTAGATTCTTATGTGATGTGTAGTTTTTAATTTTTTTCCAATTTTTTTCGTGCCCTAGGTTCAAATTCAAGTTCAACAAAAATTTCGAGGCAATTAGACCCTTTGTGGGAATGTGGTGAACCCAATATTGTACCCAAAGAGGGGGGTGGGCGGTGGGGAGGGGGGGTGCATCAATAGATAATATTTAACTTTGCAAGTTGTGAGGCAAGCATGCCTCAGGGGGCGTCAATAGATAATATTTCACCTGCAAGTTGTGTGGAAAGCATGTGTCAGGGGGCGTCAACCAATTAAAATTCCATTTGGGGCAAATGGAAAAATATAGAACTTTGCCAAGATGCAACCCCAGAAATCATTTTGAAGGCCATTAAATCACTACATGATTAAAATGATGTCAAAGATAATAAGGCAGTGATAAAAGGTCAAATTGTAGAGGGAGGAGTTGGGGGAAGTGAGAGTGCTTCTTTAGTATCATGTGGCCCAACCCCTCAGCGATCTTATATTTTTTTGTTCCTAGAACCACACTTGGTGAACAACCTAGGATCAAATTGACACTTAAAAAAGGGATAATTGAAGAAGATGACAAGATGGTCAAGAAGTGTCTTCTGTGGAGTGATGTCCCTTTCAACATTGCCAAGAGCAATCGATTCTACCAAGTGTTGTTGTTGTTAGCCCCTACAAAGCAACTAACTATGTGGAGTTGAGAGGGCCTCTTCTTCAAAATGAAAAGGTTGATTGCACTGCTAGATTGGAGGAGTTTAGGGCATCATGGGAACACACTGGGTGCACTGTGATGTCAAAATGTGTGCATTGTGATGTCAGATAGTTGGATTGATCAGAAGGGTAAGACCCTTCTTAACTTCTTGGTTAGTTGTCCCAAGGGGACAATGTTTATCAAATCTGTTAACACATCTGCATAAAGATGCACATTTATTATGTGAGTTGTTGGACACCTTCAATCAAGAGGTAGGTCCACAAAATTTTGTCCAAGTCATAACGAACAATGCTACGAATTATGTTGTTGTTGGCAAATTGCTAATGGAGAGGCATCCTAACTTGTTTCAGACACATTGTGTTGCACATTCTATTGACTTGATGTTGGAGGATATAGGGAAGATTCCTTTTGTGATGGATATTGTTAAATCATCCAAGAGCATAACAAAATTGATATATAATCATGCATTTGTGCTTACCTTGATGACAAAATTCACCAACAACAAAGAGTTGGTGTGTCCTGCCATTACACGATCTGCCACTACTTTCATAACTCTTTAGTCTTTGTTGAATTCCATGTGGGATGTGAAGACCATGCTTCTTTCACAAGAGCGGTGTGCTTTATCTATTAGCTGCAAATCGAAGGGAGAGTGCCTATGCAGACTAGTTTCATCTCATGAGAGCTTTTAGGCAACAGTGGAGGAGGTGCGTGCCATTTCCAAACCTTTGGTGAGGGTTCTTCGATTGGTTGATAGAGACAAGCCCATAATGGGCTACTTGTACGAGGCAATCGATAGAGCCAAAGAAGCCATTCATGCTTATTACAAAAATAAGGGGGATGAGGGATTTGAGAAACAAAAGTTGCTATGGAGACTAATTGATGAGCGATGGAACTGTTGATTTGGAGTGTCCAAGAAGCCCCAACCCAACTTAAGTCAAAGAAAAAAGAAAAAAAGAAAAAAGAAAAAAATATATATATATAGATAGATAGATAGAACCATGTGGAACCGCCCATATCCGTGCAAATCCAACCTGGAAACGTCGCATTTCCATAAGCAAATCCATCGTACGAAACATGGTTCTGGCGTACATAAACGTGGATCGGGCTAAAACGGTTCCAAAATGGCAGGAACTGTGTTTTTTAGCCCAATCCACGTTTTCATTTTTTGAAAACACGGTTCCGACGGTGGTTCCTCTACGTTTCCATACGAGACACGAATCGGGGGTTAGAATCGGGGGAGGACGTTTCCTGCAACACTGGTTGTAGTACAGATGTAGTGTTGCCAGTGGCAGTGTCAGTAGCAGTACAATTACAGCAGCAGCGCAGTAGTTGGTGGACAGCATGTCAGACATTAGCAGCGCAGAGGGAGATGCTTCAGAGTCAGAGCAATATGCAGCAGGGTGTATTGCTAGAGCACATTCCTCGCTATGAGGGATTGTCGATTTGGGGTAGCATCAAATGTGCTCTAAGTCTCAATTTTTGTGGACAGGCTTAGACACATGTATTCCAGATAACCTAGAAATCGTTTAGGGAAATTTCACCCGAAGACAATTTTATTTAATAAATTAATTATTTTTAATGGGACCCTAAGTCTAAACTTGGGAAACTAAAATAATTAATGGGTATTAATCTAAACTGTGGGTGTGACTTCTAGAAGAAGACGATGATCAAGTCAAAATGATCTTAGCCATTGATTAGCTTCTAATCTAGGTCGTTGAATGTCAACGATAAGATTATTTAAGGAAGGCTTGAGGGCCATTTGGAAACACACCGAGAGATCAAGAGATCGAATTTTCTGAAGTGAGCAGTGCTCAGAGGAAAACTTTGATCGAGAGATTCTCACGCAAAGAGGGGCAGAGATAGTTTTGGTCATAGAATCTTCTCCAGAGCCAAGAATACTCAGCAGAGAGGCAGAGAGATACGCAAAGGAGGTAGCGCAGTGTTTCCAGGCTGAAGTCCGAGATTTTGTTGGGAGATCGAGATTTTGAGTCGGGAGGGCTAGACTTGAGGTTCTTGAGAGCATATCGATCCAGCAGAGGAGGTGATGCAGTCTCCCAAAGTCCCCCCACGCAGGCCCACGTAATTATTACGCAGACGCAACATAGAGGGTGTCAGGAGGACGTTGTTTCAGCTAACGGATCGTCGGGACTTGCAGTGTAGAGCTAAGAAACTGGCTTCGTCCCCCAAGGCCATCGAATCCCGAATCCAGCAAATCGAATACTATTCTCCAGGATTCGTACCAGATTCTTGGGATTCGGCCGTATCCGTACAGGGTATGACGAATCCCGACCGTACCCTGTACAGATACGGCCGATTCCCGTACAGCCGGATTCTCCGTTTCAAAAAGTGAGATTTTTGGTTATAAAAAACAAAATTTGACTCATTCTTTCTCACCGTTTTGTGATTGTGAAGTGAGCAAGGAGCAAGGGTTTGCAAGAAGAAAGGGTTAGTAAGGAGAAAGAGAGTTCTTTCGAAGAGATTCGGGCATCCGGT
Organism: Pinus albicaulis; assembly: GCA_034641835.2. NCBI lineage: Eukaryota > Viridiplantae > Streptophyta > Pinopsida > Pinales > Pinaceae > Pinus > Pinus albicaulis. Next base: position 1,883,246,879 of record CM076578.1, read on the forward strand.
AAGTGCATTGACCCTCTATATTTTGCATTTAGTTTGTTGTTAGTGTTTGCATGTGCATATGTTTTATATATTTGGTTATTTTTGTTTATTTTTTACAGTATTCATGGCTCAATCAAAGGCAGCAAGACAGGGGCAAAGATAGGGGAAGAATGTCCCCATTGGAGATTCCCCTCCTTTCCCTGTTTCATCAGGGCCTGCAAGTATTCCATCTATTGGAAGTGGGGCTGCAACAGCAGCTTCAAATGTGCAGGGAAAACAAACTCATGACCCCAAATACCCATTGTGGAAATATGTGACAAGAGAGGGAGGGGCAGGAAAAAAGGGAAAGGGAGGAGGAAATTGTTCATGGAAATGCAATATATGCGACGGCCATTTCACTTCCATATAATTCCGTGTGAAATGGCAACTTCAAAAAAACCCTAACATGGAAGCCATCTCATTAGACCATATTGACACCTTTGTTGCATGGAGGGTTGAGACTGAGAGGCATATCATGGAATCGATCCCTGATTTGCTAGAGGTGAATCCAGAGGCACTAGCAGAGGTAGCAGCTACACGGGAGTGAGAAGTATAGGAGGAGGAGGAGCAAGAATAGGATGCGGAGGAGGTGACACCATCTAGCATGGGCGGCAGCGAAGACAGAGGTGACCTCCTATTTTTTCTTTTAGAGGATGGCCTTCTTCCTCTAGAGGAAAAGCCATTCCCTATTCCCATAAAAAGGGAAGAGGAACTCAGTGACTGATTAGTTTTTGACACTTGAGACTGATTCAGGACTTGGGATTCAGGTTTTGATTCGTTGTTGATATGTGATGTAGCACTAGACTTCTTATATATCTTATATAGTAGCTTTCTTTTCATATTTATGTGGCAATGCATTTATCTGTTGTTGTGGATACTTTAAGTTAGAAAATCGGAAACGTAGAAAAATTTTCTTATATTGATAATTACTTGTGATGTTATTATGTTCTTATTAACTTCTTTATGTTTCTTCTTTTATCTTCTCCTCATCAAGCAATCATCAAAGAAAAAACATGAAGATCAGGGACACCAGAAGTAGGCACTCAACCACGGCTAAAACCCCTTTATATGAGAAAACCCAGTCAGAACTCTTCCTTCAGTAGATTCGAATTGAGATAGACCAAGACCCTAGACCTTCCTCCTCAACCAAGTCAGCTCTCAAACTGTTCTTCCAACCTTCAAAGATCGATTGTAACAATACTGCATCAATACAACCCTACTGCATCAAAATTTCAGCCCAGCTTCAAGACTATTATTTCAGCCCTCCTACAGCTTCAGTTCCTTCGCATGTCTCAAATAAGAGAGAGAAGATTTCGCCTTCCTTAGCTAAATAATGACCTCCTTCTCCTTTGCTAGCCCTTTCCTTCTTCCTTCTTGAATTTCGCATTTTTTTCTTCCAGCTACTGCAATTCGAACTTGTTGAGTGAGTGTATTAAATGAGGTCGAGTTGTTGCCTTTATATAGTGAGTCGGTGAGGTTGAATTCCCTTGTTGAGGTTGACTTGTCCTTTCTTGAGGCTGACTTGGTGGAGGAAGCCTAATTGACCTATTTTACATAAAAACAAATTTCTTTCTTGACAAATAAAGCCCAAGAAGGGTCTTTTACATTATGACATGGACAAGGATACTTGACACAAATGCTATAATCCTTCAATGGAGCCTTTGACCTAAAACAATTGATCCAAGCATGAAACTCATGCTTTAATAAGTTAATTTCTTTAATAATAAAATTTATTTTTCTTTCTTTTGATAAATATAATACATCATGACTCAAGTACAATTATGAAGACCGACACTAGTTACATTTTCCAACATTCCCTCTTAACTAGGGAGGTATCATGATTACATATATATAGAGGTACATGGAATATCTCAAAATGAACTATGAAGATTTCTAGCACACTTAGTGTTGCGGACTAGATACCTGACTGGGTATTCTATCCGAGTACCATTAGGCTTTTAACCTCTACCACCAACCCAGGGATCTAGGTGCATATACAAGGTCGGAGCTCCATGACCAATGCCACCCTCCCTCTTTGGGATCTAGACATCAACACATAGGTCGACCAGATGTCCTCCCAAGCATCATGCCATAAGATGCTTCATCTCTCCCTAACAACTAAATCAGATATATCCATTTGTCCAAGCATGCTTCTAGAGTGTTCAACCTTTTTATGGATAGATTTACCTGTACAAACACAAACCCCAATCAATAATAAACTTTCAAATATAAGCAAACACAAACCTTCGAGGTCTTCAATCATTCTGATGCTACTTTCATCATCAAGTTATCCATATACAATTTGTCAGAAACTTTCTTCTTATTTCCTTTCTTCAGCAACACCAAAAACATCTTCAGATTTTCTCAAAGTCTTTTGTTTGAAACTTCATGAACATTCATCTATAGTAATTTTGCTTAATTCAAAGTATTCATTGCCATAGTATGCCCTCCCTCTCAACTGGGGAGATATACCCTTTCTTCTATCCAGACTCCCTCTCAATTTAGGGAAATCAACCATTTCCTTCTTCTATAACATCAGAGAGCCTTTCATGGATCCATTCCTTCTTACGGCATCAAAGGTCATCCTGATCATCATAGCTTCCTTCATCAGGCTTATTATTATCATACGAACATCTTCATCATCTGAAGATTATGTACCTGCAAAACTTTAATAGCAAGTACAACCAAATATAGAAGCATGAAATTAACTATATCAAAATCATGTTACTATAATGGAAGCATTTATGCCTTAGATATCAAATTAGTTAGGTTCAAAAGAGACACATACTAGACTTCGACTACTTGCTAGGGTTTTGTCATAAACCCTAGACTTCATCTTCAAGACACAAAGTCTTAAATATCAGCAATTCAATCAAATAACAATCCTACTATCTAAGGTTTCAACAATATGCTTTTACATATTAGACTTCTAATAGGGTTTGTTGCAAAACCCAAATTTTATCATCAAAACTAAGTTTTATTGAAAACAAAATCATCATATCCTAGAATATCAATCTTCTACTAGGGTTTTGTTACAAACCCTAGATTCCATAAGAATCAACAAATAGGTCAACATACTTGCATATACATATCTAGGATTTTATTATCACGTACTAGCATTTTATATCAATATTCATACGTACTAGGTAGACCTAGGACAAAAACATCAATACATCAAATTTAGATATACAACAATGTTTCTCTAGGCTAGGGTTTCGATTGAATGAATATACACCTAGGGTTTCATTCCTAGAATCTTACTTAAAAGGGTTTTGTTCACAAACCCTAGTTCACCAAACCCTAAAGATCTTGGGATTCAATACATAATTTAGACATTAACAACAAACCCTAAATAATTAGGGTTTCTTTCATAAAAATACCAAAACCTAAACATCAAAAGGATAGAATTTCTAGATTTCATCAACACCATGTAGACTAGGGTTTCATAATCAATATTGACACACCCTTAGCAACAAGAGGCTAGGGTTTTATAGTGAACCCTAAAAGTTAAGGTTACGCAAGAATGATCAAATGATAATATGATCAGGGTAGATTCAATCTAATGATTAATCACACTAACAAGAATCATTGAGATTCATGTTGAAATTTGGTTACCAGAGGACAGGTGGTTCCCTAAGGCTTTGATATTTGGCCTAGGGAAAAGTGTCCAAAAGAATTTAATTTTTCTCCTAAAGTGACTTTATAAAGTTATAAAGTCAAATCTAATTTAAAAGTGACTTTAAGTGATAAAGTTACTAAGTCTAATTTTAAAGTGACTTTAATAAAGTCAATGTGAAATTAGAAAGTGAAAAGTGACTTTAGAAATAAATGACTAAGCGGGTCTTTATTAAAGTGGGGTGAATTACAAAATAGAAAGTGAGATTTAAATGAGCATTTAATCTCAACCCTAGATCTAAAGCTATCTCAACCATTGGATTTAGGGATTCCCCAAAAGTCACTTAGGATTAGGTTAAAGGAGAAAAAGGAAGGAAAAGGTCATTTATTCTTTCATGAGCAGATTGAGAGAGGAGAAGAGAAAGCTAAGGAGATTGTCTGAGTAGTGACAAGAAAGAGGGCAGCAGTGAGGAGATTCAGAAATCCGTACAGCAGCATTTATTGGCACAAATACCAAGGCAGAAAATTCGTACAGCAGGAGAGAGGCACGGTTTCCAAGAAAGGAGGCACAGATTTCGAGGAAGAGGGCAGCAGCATTAAGCACACAGTCCAAGGCAGAAAACTGGGCACGGATTTCGAGAGAATTTGCTGATTTTTTGGCACAAAAACTAAGAAAAAGTACAGCAGCAACAACGCAGCAGTTTTCCAGGCAGTTTCTGGGCCCGGATTTCGACGAGGACTACTGTACAAATTTGTACAGTCCGTACAGCACCATACAGCCTGTTCCGACACACTTCCCGAGGTGGTCGTACAACATTTATTGTTGTCATTAATGCTGTAATATTTTTTGTTTTGCAAGTTGCTGATTTGGCACAATTTCTGAGGCAGTGTGCAAGCACGGAAATCGAGATAAGTCTGTAAATTTAGTTGCTGGAATTTTTACTATGTTTTTCTGTTTCACTATAAAGAGTGCAGAGACGACAAATGCAGTGGTAAGATGTTATCTGACCAACGCAAAGGAACGCAGTGCAAAGAAACAGCAGCCTAGTTCTTCAGACAAACAATGCAGTAGCTATCAGCAGTCAATGTTTTCAACACCGAGATGCATCGTGAACACTTGTTCAACTTTTTGGACATTTTTCAGTTGCTTCTCTCAGCAACTGAGTTGCAGTGCAGTGTTAGCAGTAGATGTAACGTTTGAGAAGGAGTTGCAGTACAGATGCAGTGTTGATTGTTGTAGGGTCAAGAGCAGTACAATGCCGCAACAGCGCAGTGATTGATGGGCAACATGTCAGACATCATCAGCGCAGAGGGAGATGCTTCAGAGGAGCAGTATGTAGCAGGGCATATCTGTTAGAGCACATTCCTCGCTAAGAGGGAGTGTTGATTTTTGGTAGCATCGGATGTGCTCTAAGTCTCAAAATTTGTGGAGAGGGTTGGACACATGCATTACAAATAACCCAGAAATCGTTTTCAGAATTTCCACCCAGAAAAAGTTTTATAAGAAAAATTAATTCTTTTTAATGAGTACCCTAAGTCTAACTTAGGAAATTAAAATAATTAATCAGTATTAATGTAAACTGTGGGTGAATCTTCTAGATAAAGAAGATCAAGTCTAATATAATCTTAGCCACTGATTGGAGATCTAATCTCAGTCATTGATTTGTCAACGAGAAGACTATAAAGGAAGGCTTAAGGGTCATTTGTAAAATACACCGAGAGGATCTAAAGATCGAATGTTTCTAACGTAACAGTACTCCGACGAAAATCAGATCTAAGTGATTTTTGATTGCAGTGAAGGGCAGAGTAATTCCGCTTGGAGATTTTCCTGAGCCGGGAATACATCGCAGAGAAGACAGAGAGCAGATCAGTAGAGGCAGCGCAGTCCCACACAGAGGCAGCGTTGCAGCCTTGAGGGAATCTGTAAGGCCGTTGAGGGTCAACCAAATCCAGTGCCAGAAAGTCGGGGTGTGAGACCGAAAGGAGCTAGAAGGGAAGATCCAGCCAGCAGAAGACTAGATACACAGAAGCCACGCAGTCCCCACGTAGAGTGACGTAGAGACTGCACAAAGTAGTGGAGGGCTTGCCATCTGGGGTTGTTGGTCAGTCGGGTTTCCAAAAATCAGTGTGAGATTTCTCTCACTAACTCTTTGTCAGTCATATTCTCTGCAAGGATTGCCAAAAAGGCATCCCAAATTTGTATTCAAAAAATTAAGCAAAATATATAAACCCTCAGATCTGTTGCACCGGTTTTCCCACATTGGGTTTTTCCAGGGGCGTTTGTCCAAAAATAACGGTGTCCTGTATTTGAATTATTCTTTCTTGCTCAATTTATGTTTTCACAAATGTATTTTAATGGGTGAATGTTGTTTTAGTAACTGCTTCGATAGTTTAAGAAGTCATTTTACAATTGTGAAAATTTCTTAATACAATAACATAAAAATCCTACTGCAGTATCTTGATTTACTTCTCCTACTTGTGATTAAATTATACAAGTTTTTTTCCGAAAATACCAAAGTAAACGCAACTAACAACCTTCACACATACAAATCATTTACTGAATATTACGCTCATTCAACAAAGTGACACAGATTTTTCGGACAAAAGTCCCCGGAAATACATGCGGGAAAATCGGTGCAGCAGACATGAGGGTTTATTATTATTAAGAAGAATCTGAGTACGGCAAATCTGGGCACCTTATTGGTTAACCTGACAGAGAAAAATAGATCTGCGGCAATACCTGTTTTTCTGGAGATTGAAGACTACACTGATTCACACCCTCAAACGGGATTTACAGACCTCACCCCTGTTCTATCTCTAGAAACCCAAGCACTGCTCTGAACTTGCATGCGTCAGCCCTGCTAGCCTTTGCGTGCCCCTGCACTGCTCAGAAGGGGACTGCATAACCCCAGACTGGGCGACGCATTCCTTACGCTACCCTAGATGGCCTATGTGTAACCCTGGTGGGGCCTCCTAAAGTTGTAGTGCTACCCCTCCTGGGCCTATGTAGCACCTGCATAGCAGCTAAAACCCTCTGCGTTACGCAGCAACTGCGTAGCCTCAACTTCCTCTGCGTTGCCCCTGATTGCTGCTGCCCTGCCTCTTGCTGACTCTTGGCTCCAAGATCAAATCATCCCCTTAGCCAATACTACCCCTTGCTGCACAAAAACTCTTCTGGAAATTCTTAGAAAACCTACACTAGAATTCTAGCTTAGTCTCTCAACTCTGCCTTCGTGTGTGTGTCTCCAACTGACCCTCAAGCCTTTCTCTTATACTTTTTCGTTGACACATCAACGATCGTGATTTAATCTCTTATCGATGGCGGAGATTAAAAGACTGCTTGATCTGCGTCACTTAGAACATTTCATCACATGTGTTTAATTAATTCACTTTAATTTTTCTAATTCCCTAAGTTAGACTTAGGATCCTCATTAAAAAAAAAAATTATTTTAAAATCTCACACATTAGATGAAATTTCTCTCAAACGCTTTTTGGGTTTTGGAGGACTTGTGTGTCTTAGCCCCTCCACAAAATTTCAGGGCTAGAGCACACCTGATGCTACCCCAACACTCAAAATCTCAACACTCCCTCTTAGCATGGAGTTTGCTCTAGTAATGCTTCCACGCCATGTATCACAAGATCTCGGCATTGGTTTATGCGTTGCTGATGCTTGGCCTGCTGCCCTCCATCCACTATGCTGTTGTTGCCCATGTCACTGCCACATCTATACTATAGCTCCATCTCAAATTGTTGCATCATGCTGCCCATAACACTGCCACCGCTAATTGCTGCACTGCAACTCAGTTGCTAAGAAGTAAGCAACTGCAAGACTCCTGCCCAATCATTGACAGACAAGTCGGGTTGCATCTCATCACTAAAGCTTCCTTCGCTGCTGCTCTGCGTTGTCCTCCTGCAACTGCTACGCTGCATAAGCACGACCTCACTACGTTATTGAAGTCCCATCAGCATCTGCGTTGTTGCCTCTACGTTGTTGTTGCCCCTGCACTTCGTTGCTCCCTCTACAGTGCTTCAGCTCTGCCCTCCGCTTCATTGTGATCTTCTGCAACCATCTCCTACTTATCCCACTACCGTCTTAAGGCTCCCATAGCTCGTATGTGATCCAAGAGTTGGGCTTACTCAAGGATCCTGCCTCCTTGATTTGTAGTTGCTCTACAGATCCATATCGCCCCACTTACGTCTCTCATGAGCACTCATGGCTACATCATCATCACTCCCATCGTCCTTTGCTGCTACAGCCTTGGGATCAAAAGTTCCTTTGTCCTTCTTCTTAGTACAAGTGCTGGCGAAGTGTCCAACTTCGCCACAGTTAAAGCATCGGACATTGGATAGGTCCCTCTTCTTCTTCCCTTGCTGCCTTCGTTCCTTTGATGCAAGGGTTGCATCATCTTCCTCTTCTTTCTTCACCCTGACAGTTCCGCTGCTGTTGTTTTCCCTCTTGGTGAATTTCCTTATCTCCTCCTGATGGAGGATTGCCCACATGTCCGCCCAGGATGGTAATCCTGCCCTGCCCAATATGCTTTGGACAAACGTTTCCCACTCCTCGGTGACTGCATTCAGGGCAGCCCTCACCAAGAGTCCTTCATCTGGAGTCGTACCCATGGCAATTAGTTGATCCCGGATAGTCTGAAGTCGGAAAAGGAAGTGATCTATCTCCTCACCCTTCTGCATCTGGAACAGCCTCATCTGATTCTCTACAAACATCTTTCTTTGAACGGAGCTTCCCTGATACGTCGTCTCCAAAGCGGTCCACATCTCATTTGTCGTCTTCTTTCCTGCAATATGTGGCACGACATGATCTTTTACTCCGTCCATAATCAAACGCTTAGCCCGCGCTTGATTTTCATTGAATTTCGTCAGAGGATCTGGATCTGCAAGCTCAGCTAGGACATTCTCTGGATGGTTCTTGATGTCGTACTCATCCAAGACTGTCAGTATCCGAGCTCTCCAAATGACGAAGTTGGACACACATCCAACCTGTCCTGATCTCTCAGCCCATGAGAAGCCATCTAGCTCAAATCTAACGAAACAATACTCTTCTCCCTCTTCCTGCTGCAAAACTCAGCAGAAATGTTGGATCTGGATTTCTTTGCGATCAGAAACCCTCTATAGTTGTTGCTCCCTCTGTCAACTGATTTCCCTCCTAGAAATCTTTAGCCAAAACAATCAGACAGTCCTCTCCGATCACCCTCCTAATTGAATCTCAGATCTGTTTGGCTCAAATCTGCTGAGTGACTGTCTTCCTCCCGCTCTTTGTCAAATTAGCTAGGCATAATTCTCCACCAGCAGAATCTCCACCACACCAACTTCTGAAGATCTGAAGCACTACTTTCGGATCTTGGAAAAACTTCTCAACAACAAAAAAGTAATCTAGACTGTGTCCCCCTAGCTGGCTTCTGCGAGAGCAGACGGGCCCAGCGCAGCCTTTGCGTAGCGCATGCTGCTCCTGCGTCCCTCTAGAGGGTGTTCCGTTGTCTCTACATCAACCAGATAGGGCTGCGTAGCCCCTACGTAGCCCTTTCTGGGACTGTGTCCTCCTACTACTGAGCTGCCCTCTCCGGACCTACTGCTACCCTGCAGAAAATATGTCTTCCGCTGATTTCGTTGGATATTCAGCTTGATCTGCAATCGCTCTAATACCATGTGAAAATTTATGAATACAATAACACAGAAATCCTACTACAGTATCTTGATTTACATCTCCTACTTGTGATTAAATTATACAAGTTATTTTCATAAAATACCGAAGTGAACACAACTAACAGCGTTCACACATACAGATCATTTACTGAATATTACGCTCATTCAACAAAGTGACACAGATTTTTCAAACAAATGTCCCAGGAAAAACTCAATGCGGGAAAATCGGTGCAACAGATATGAGGGTTTAATATTATTAAGTAGAATCTGAGTACAGCAAATCTAGGCACCTTACTGGTCAACCTGACAGAGAAAAATAGATCTACAGCAATACCTGTTGTTCTCGAGACTGAAAACTGCACTGATTCACACCCTCAAACGAGATTTATAGAACTCAGCCCTATTTTGCCTCTAGAAACCCCAGCACTGCTCTGAAGCTCCCTGCGTCATCCCTGCTAGCCTCTGTGTGCCCCTACACTGCTTAGAAGGGGACTGCGTAACCCCAGACTAAGTGGTGCAGTCCTTATGCTGCCCTGGATGGCCTCTGCGTAACCCTAGTTATATGCTCATAAATGTTTATACTTTGTTAATCAAATCTCTAATCTCATTTCAAGTTATATTGAATGGGAGTTGACTTACTAATTATCTCCTAGGCCTTGTTATCCTTAACAAGTTTTCCTTAAATATCTTCCATAGGGACCAGCCCTCTTAGCTTAGCTAGGAGGGGTTTTAAACAGAGAGAGTTGGGAATAGGTGACAGCCCCTTTTCTAAGTGTTTCACCTTTAAGGCCACACCTAGTGGGATTGAGGAATTTTCCCACATTAATCTAGGTGTGCATCTTAGGCGAAAACAATTGGCATGCGTCTTGACATTTAATTGATTATTCTCTAGCAAGCATTTCACAGAAGTGGAATTGATAGACAAAATAAGCTTTAGAAGGTGTCCAACAGCCAGCATTGCTTATAATTAGCAGAGAAGGTTTGGAAAGGTGTCGAAGGTCCTTGTAGAGCTCAAAATAGCTTTTCATTGCCTAATTCTTGATCCACAATCTCCAGACCACTTCGATAGCTTTACTCTGGTTGCCATCAAAGCCACCAAGTATCATGTGTGACAGCAAAAAAAAATCTTGAAGCTGTTTTGTGTTGCGGTTTAGCAAAATTGGAAATGGGTTGTCTCTTCAATTAAACATACCATAATTAAACATCACTTTAGTTGAGCTTCCGCTTTACTAGGTACTGGTTCCTTGACTATTCACAACCTATACCTTTCAGAAGGATAGATTGTCGTCCTGTCCTTTCTATGATAGCAAAGAAACATTTGATAATGTTAGACCATCAGCTAGCACTCAGTACTATGCCGTGTGCTTTTCTCCACTTACGTTGAACTCAAAATTTCATATTTCATTCCTATTTAATGAATCCATTCAAAGAAAAGAAGAAAATGTAATCTGCTCAAAAATTGTGTATGTAACGGATATAAATATTATCTTGCTTTCCTATCAAAGGATTAGCATTATCACCTTCCCATATAGAAACTTCCATGAGAAAAGCCTTTTAGCAAATATAAAAATGTGGTTAAACCTTACAGGGAAATATATAGACATGAGAAGTAAAACAAGTGGAATAAATGTTCATGGATTAACTCAAGTAAATCGAGAAGAAACGGTTACATACAGAGTACAGATTCTAACAAATAAGCAGTCAATCTGTCAAGAATATATATTCAGCAGTAAAGACATAATGTACCACATAAAATCAAACCTTTACTCAATTTGAAACAACTAGGCCATTGACTACATAAGGTGTTCCTCCAAAAGCATACAAGAAGCAGTACATCACTTCTGCGTAGTGCCCTATTTTAATGAATTTCATCAATGTTACATTCTAACAGAAAGACTGCTGGTATGTAGTTGACCAATTGCCACCATAAAACCTTAAAGTAACCCAACATGTGGTGCAAAAAAATAGAGAAAAGAATTCCATCTCTAAATCATGCATTACTAGGGGTTGGTCTCAAAATTTGTTCTAGCCATGTATATGCATAATTTAAAGTCAAATAAAAATACATACCAAGGAAAGGTCAGAAAATGAGCAGAGAGCCCTATCAAAAATTTTACGTGCCACATCAATATTACCAGCTGCTGCTTCAATCCGTGCATATGCTCCACACAATAGAAAATCCTGTATCAAGTAAAATATTATCTTTAACTTTCATGGCCCTGTTAGAGATATTAATTTCTATTTTATATTTAAATGCTTCTAGTTAGCAATTTGGATCCACATGTTAAGGATAATTATTAATAACAATAAAAAACTGCATGAACAACATGAGGAAAGCTAAACTAAAAAGATTGGAAAAGCTAGAAAGAAGATAAAGCAGACTATTATTAAGATTTAGCAACACATGTACCATAAGTAAATGGCATTTGCCATGAAGATATTTGTTGAAATTTGATGAGTAAAAAGTTTCCAGCAATCTCAACCCGGTTTTAATTTCACCTTATCACACTCATTCAGTTAAATGCCCTCTCCCATAAACATACATTCAACATGTAGAATTCTGAAAATGAAATTTCCAAATTAAAACACATGGGACTGTCAACACATGCTGAAAATAAATATAGACATTAACAGACCACCAACATATCAAAAAATACACAGATTTTTGGTAAACTTGGACCCGAGCAAAACCCCTCCAATCTTCTCCAGGGAAAACCTGTTAGAGAGCTCTTCAAATTTATTTATCTTTCAAGTTCAGGAAAAATACATTTGCAGACAAAACAAAACACCAAAATACAACTTATCTCTTCAGCCCAAAACTCCTTGAAAATCATGCCAACTTTGCCTCTATTTCCGTGCCCACTTGAAGCTAAAAATATGTACTGTATGGATACAGACTATATTGTACGAATTCCGTATGGACTGTACAGATTTCCGTACCGTTGTATGGACTGTTCGGATTTTTTTTTTATTTTCAAAAACTTCTCTCGAACTGCGTGCAGCTCACAGCATTAAATTTTGTTCGTGTTGTACCCTCTGATGTCTTCTATACCTTGATTTTCATGCCCAACTTTGCCCAAAAATCACTCCTTCAACTTGATGCAACAAATTTCTCCTTCAAAACTTTTCTCCAGCCCTCAGCCTCCTTTCTCCAATTTGCTCATCAAGAATGAATGAATGAATGCAGTCTCACTTTTCTTTTCTCCTTTTTGTTTCCCTAAATGACTTTTGGTCAACCTTAAGATCTAATGGCTCAGATTCATTTAGATCAAGGTATGAGAATAAATGTGCATTTAATTCTCACTTTCTATTTTTTAACTCAACCATTAAATAAAGTACCCACATAGTACTTTATGTCTAAAGTCACTTTTCACTTTATAATTTAACATCGACTTTACCACTTATAAAGTCATTTTCACTTTATAAAGTCACACTTAGGAAAATAATTATTTTGGACACATTTCCCTAGGTAGAGACTAACCCATAGGAAACCATTTGTCCAAGGTACATTAAAAATTAACACTCCCTCTTACCGAGGAAAGTGTTTCTCACCACACCCATCTTGTCCCTGAAATGGACATGCTTGCTTCTTGGCAAGGACTTCGTGAGAACATCGACCACCTGCTCATCTGTCGATATATACTCCAGCTTCACTACCCCCCTTTGAACAGAGTCCCTAATGAAATGATATCTGATGTCAATGTGTTTTGACCTGTCATGAAACACTGGATTCTTCGTGAGTTTAATGCAACTCTGATTATCATAGTGAATAATCGTCGGTCTCAACTCCTGATAAAATAGGCCATACAACAACTTTCGAAGCCAAATGGCCGCACAACTAGCCTGGCTAGCGGCCATATACTCAGCCTCAGAAGAGCGCAAAGCAACTGACTTTTGCTTTCGATTGAACCACGACACAACTGCCGAACCCAATCCGAAGAAACACCCCGAAGAGTTTTTCCTATCAGAAGTACATCCTACCCAATCTGTATCTGTGTAACCTACCAACCTCACTTCATCTCCCCGCCTATAGTCCAGACCATAATCAACAATCCCCACGTAGCAAAGAATGTGCTTTACAGCTACCTAGTGCACCCTCTGGGGCTCAACCATGAACTGGCTAAGTGTGTTAAGTGTAAAGCATATATCTGGCTTAGTGTTGAACAAATACATCAAGGACCCAATAAGCTGCCTATACAATGTGGGATCCACCAAACTAGAATTTGAAGCACGAAGCTTCTTCCAATTGGTGATCATAGGTGTAGACATGGGTCTACAGTCTGCCATGTGAAATTTGCTCAACACATCCACAGCATACTACCCCTGCCCCAGAAAGATATGCCCCTCCTCCTGCCACACCTCAAGCCCCAAAAAGTAATGCACCAGCCCAATGTCCTTCATCTCAAACTCCATAGCAAGATCCTCTTTGCAACCACTAATCAGTCTCTCTGCCCCAGTAATGAACAAGTCATCAACATATAACACAAGAATGAACAGAACATCCCCTACAACAATGTAGTATAGGTTCGGATCTGCATCACTCTTCGTGAAACCCATCTGTTGCAAGTAAGTATCAATCCTCGAATACCAAGCTCTTGGAGCTTACTTAAGTCTGTAGAGTGCTCGCCTCAACCGGCATACATGGGTCTCCCGCCCAAGTACTTCAAAGCCCTGTGGCTACTCAGCATACACCTCCTCCTCTATAACTCCGTTCAGAAATGTGGTCTTCACATCCATATAATGGATCTGCCAACCCATTTTTGCAGCAATAGAAATAAGGACCGGATAGAAATGTACCGAGCCACAGGAGCGAAGGTCTCATCATAGTCAACTCCCTCTATCTATGAGAATCCTCTAGCCACAAACCTCGCCTTGAACTTCTCAATGCTACCATCCGCAGCATGATTGATCTTGTTGAGCCACATGGAAGTCACAACTGCCTTGCTGTCAGGCCTAGGCACCACCTCCCAGACATTGTTCTTAATTATAGAGGCATACTCCTCCACCATAGCCTCTCCCCATACCTCCTAAATGGCAGCCTCCTCATAGCTAGAAGGCTCAGAGTCAACAATGTTGGTAGACTTGGCTGATGGAAAGTGTAACTAGGATCGGTCTTCATATTGACTATGTAATTATGTATTTATGTAAAGAAGAAGACTAAGATAATAAAATGTATTTTTGTTATGCTTGCTTCATGGGTTTCATGAGCAAGATTTTTATTATAGGTCAATAAATTTCTTCTTGATGTCTATTAGGATTTTTCTTCTAGTTATAAGTGTAATTAAAAGTCATGTATATGAAGTGTCTAGTCTAAAGAATATGATCCAAGACCTTGTCATGAAACTGTGAAGGAATGGCTTCAGTCAGCCCTCAAGATATCCTCATTCAACGCAGGAAGATAAGCTCCTATATGTTGTGATCTAGTCAACCTATAAACAGTGATTAAATTCGACCTACAAGCTAGTTGTATGGTCGGCCTAAAACAGAGAAGATGCCTCTATATATATCCAGATAGATCTGTGGTTCATTTTGGAGACACACGTCGGACAAGTCTGTGGGTGAGTGCAGACTTCAGAACAAAGAAAAGTTTGAGATATTCGGACTATGCTACAGGCAGAAGGGATTGCGGAATAAGTTTGAGATAAAAGGAAAGGATTGTGGATAGTTCTGAAGATGAGAGTGTAGATCCAGTGAAGGAGTTGCGAATTAGTCTGAAGGGAACCTGTATGCATAGCAAGAACTGTGACTTACCCATAGTAATGTGCACCCGAAAGTTCTGAGATTCATATGATATACTATGATATATATTGTGAAGTTAAAACACTGAAGTTTGATGTGATGCATATCTGAATTGAAAGTGTGAGAATAGAAGGAAGGTAAATATGTGAATTACCTTCCTATCTACAGTGCATAAAAGAAAGTAATATATCTCAAGTGAATCTATCTCCAATATCTAAATAAGCAAGAAGGAGTGTTTGGGTAACCGAAGACTAAATCAAGGAAGATAAAATTAGAGACCGAGTTCTCTAGTGTTGGTGCAGGTCAGTGCAAGATGGTGTAGAAAAGAAGGATCATCATTGGAGGCAGACAAAGAAGCAGTGATAAGGTCTTGGAGGCATTCATAGGTCAAGGGTCTAGTCTTGGTCATGGTACTTGTCATTTGAAGATCTATAAGAAGAATTCCTTACGGGTTTTCCTCTACAAGAGGGAGAGGTTTTGGCCCTAGCTTGAAGAGCCTAAATTTGTGTCTCTTGCGTTTTGGTAATTGACTTGTGTTAAATTTGGACAACTAGATCCAAACTCCATCTTGTGATGCTCAGATGAAGATTCCAATATTTGTACTGGATTCCTCTTTCGGAGAGGTGTAAAATCGATATAAAATTGATTTTAATCTGATGAGCAGAACATTTATTTTGAATTTATTATTTATAATAAATTTAAGTGCAGGTCGACCTTAAGGTTTTACACCACCAACAGATGTGTCACACACCTCAATGATGGATATAAATACAGTGAACGTTGGAGAGCTTGTCACTCATCTCATCCACACACTTCTCATTGGATACGAACATCTAAGAAGCAGTTCTCACGTGGAAAAAGGACGAAGTAGCTGCAGCTGGAAAAAGGACGAAATTTTCTACAGTTAGGGTTTCTGGGCAAGTTTGACCAGTGTTGACTTTGGTCAACGCATGGTTCGTTTGAGCTGAAATTTTGTGGAGAGTTCGACTTTTAAAGGCCGTACTCATTGGCACAAAAACCGAGGTCAATAGGTTGACCGAAGTTGGAGCTGCATTGACTTTATTGTCGCTGCCCTGTGTTGACTTTTTCTGGACTGCGTTGACTTTTTTGGGGATGACTTTGAGTTGACTGGATGATTGATTTGAGGACTGTTGTGACACATTCTGGGTTGGCCGATCAAGAAGACTTTGCTAGTCGAAGCATCCTGCTGACCGCCGTAACGCACCAACACATTCTCCTGTTTCTGGTTTGTCTTCTATAGATCCACTGGTATGTTCTATCAGCATTTTACTTAACTATTTATGTGATTGCTGTTATAAAAGCAAAATTGCATCAAGCATAAAACATCTACAAAAATTTACATGGTATCAGAGCTGAGGTGAAGACGAGCCCTAACTTATAGCAATCACCAACTGAGAAAAATGAGTTCCACAAGTTATGGCTTCAAGGAGGATGACAAGCTGACTGGAAGGGATGACTTCCATGCTTGGAAGATGATATTAGATCTCAAATTGGAAGACCATGATCTCATGGACTATGTACTGGGTAAGATACAAGAACCTCCATCCACTGCTACTGCTGTTGCTAAAACCAAGTATAAGAAGGGGTGAATCAAAGCAAAGCTAATGATCAGGGAATCCATACATAAAAGTCTGGTTGCCTACATATCTGAGCTAGGCACATCCAAGGAGATGTATGATAAGCTGATACAAATGTTCAAAGTAAACAAATCAAATCAAGTGCTATTCTTCAAGAATCAATTGAAGAATCTGAAGAAAGGCAGGGATGAGTCTGTCCAAACATACTTTCTGAAATTGACCGAGATCAGGAACAATCTGCTGGCTATTGGGGAGACAATAGCCGATCATGAAATGGTACTCACCGCACTTGGAGGGCTCCCATATGAATGGCAAGTATTCAACACTACCATTCTCAATAATAATACAATTCCTAACTTTGACGAGCTACTGTCAAGATGCATGAAAGAAGAGACAAGAATGAAGGAATACGAAAATGACAGAAATGTTGCCTACGCTGCTCATTCTAGAAAGAAGAACTCTGGTGGTCCTAAGAACAAAGGAAGAGCAAGGGCCCAAGGAAAGAAGGGCAAGTGTTTCACTTGTCATAGGGCTGGTCACTATGCTAGATAATGTCCTTTCAAGAAGGATCCTCCCGATAGTGATGACAACAACAACAACCGGAGGAATGGAAATCAAAGAAACGACAGGTCCAAAGGAAAGAGGAAGGCTTCCTCTAGCGGAAACAATCAACCTTTCAAAAGGTCTAGAAACTCCAGGTATGAGGAGTCAAATGTTGTTGATAAAAGAAATGAATACATTCTTGTATCTGCCCTCTCTGCTGCATCCCCGCCCGACACTATGGATGTCCGGCTGATAGATAGTGGTGCCTCAAGACACATCACTAGGTTCAAGGAAGCACTCTCTGACATGGTTGAGAAGGATACTAATCTGGAAATTATCCTTGGAGATAATGCCACATATCCCGTGAAAGGGACAGGGACTGTGACCCTCCACTTGTCTCAAGGACAAGTCCTACATTTGCAGGATGTACTCTATGTACCAAAATTGAAAAAGAACCTTGTGTCTATATCAACCATTGAAGACAAAGGCTTCAATGTGGCATTCACTGATGGAAAGGTGCGCATGTGGAAGAAGAATCTCAAGGAAGCTATCGTGATTGGTTTTAGAGTTGGAACACTCTACCAGGTTGAAGGAAGTCCACTAGGAGCTATGACATGTGATACTATCCGACAAACTGCACTATGGCACAGGAGGTTTGGACACCTTCCTTACAAGGCCCTTCCCGAAGCAAGGAAGGTGGTGACAAGGATGCCCGAGTTTGGAAATAATCATGAAGGTGTATGTAAGTGTTGTGCCGAAGGAAAGCATACAAGGGGACCTTTCCCCTCAAGTGTCACAAAGACATCTGATATTTTGCAACTGGTCCATTCTGATCTATCTGGTATGCTACCCATGACATCCCTGGAAGGATGTTCTTACTATATGACATTCACTGATGACTTCTCCCGCAAAACCTGGATATACTTCTTGAAGAAGAAGGATGAGGCTTTCATGTGGTTCCGTACCTTCAAAGCCTTTGTGGAAAATATGACAGGGAAGAAGATCAAGATTTTGAGGACCGACAATGGCACTGAATATGAGTCAAATGAGTTCAAGGACTTTTGCAGAGAAGCTGGCATTAAGAGGGAGACTACTACTGCCTATACTCCTGAGCAGAATGTCGTTGTTGAACGAAAGAACAGGACCATTGTGGAAGCTACCCGTGCCATGCTATGTGACCAGGGTCTACCGAAGTTTCTGTGGGGAGAAGCTACGAATACTGATGTATACATTCAAAACCGATGCCCTCATTTTGCCCTAGACTCCAAAACTCCCAAAGAGGTTTTCACTGGTAAGAAACCTGACATCTCACATTTTAGAATTTTTGGATGTCCTGTTTATTTTCATGTGCCAAAAGAAAAGAGAAGTAAGCTGGATGCTTCTGGGAAGAAAGGAATGTTTGTGGGCTACAACGAAACCTCTAAGGCCTATAGAGTCTATGTACCTGGTCAAAGGGAAGTAGAAATATGCCATGATGTCACTTTTGACGAAGATGCTTCCCTGAAGAAAGTAGTAGATCTTCCGAGATCTGAGGAAAATCATGAAGCAAGGCCTAGAAATCAAGAAGAACCGCAGGATGAGACAATGCCTGATGTTGAAGGACCAATGGACCCAATAAATCCATCTCCTTCACTGAGAAAGAGACCATCATGGCTCAGGGACACTCTCGAAGATGCCAAGGGACATGCTACCCCAAGGGGGACATTCCGAGAAAGCAAGAAGCCGTGTAGATACCAAGGGTATCTGGCTACCATGAGTACTATTGTACAATCTGAAGCTGGATCTTTTGAGGAAGCCGTAAATCATCAAGTCTGGAAGGATGCTATGCACGAAGAATATGAGTCCATAATGAAGAATGATGTCTGGGATCTGGTTCCAAGACCGAAGGACAAATCAGTTGTCACCGCGAAATGGCTCTACAAGATCAAGCATGGTTCTGATGGAAGTGCTGAAAAGTTCAAGGCAAGATTTGTTGCCCGTGGCTTCTCTCAAAAGGAAGTAATAGATTATGATGACATATTTGCACCTGTGGCACGATATAACACCACTCGATCAATCATAGCCCTTGCTGCTACACAAGGATGGAGTCTTCATCGGATGGATGTCAAGACCGCTTTTCTGCATGGTGCAATAAAAGAAGAGGTGTATGTAGAACAACCTCTGGGGTTTGAAGTTCAGGATCGGGACACTCATGTCTGCAGGTTGAAGAAAGCCCTCTATGGGTTGAAGCAAGCACCCAGAGCTTGGTACGAGAGGATGGATAGCTACTTGATGAAGCTGGGCTTCACTCGAAGTAATGCTGATCCGAACCTTTACTTCAAGGTTGTCCAGGGGAAGCCTCTCATTCTGGTGCTGTATGTGGACGACCTCTTCCTAACAGGCGCTGATCCTCTCATTCATCAATGTAAGAGGGAGCTCGCTGCTAAGTTCGAGATGAAGGACCTAGGACTGATGCACTACTTCCTAGGCCTAGAGGTCTGGCAGAGACCTGGAGAGATTTTCCTTTCTCAAGGAAAATATATTGTGAAACTTCTGGAAAGATTTGGTATGGTGGATTGCAAGTCCGTGTCAACACCAATGGAACTCAACTTCAAGAAATTGAGTGGCAGCGCTGCTGGGCCCGTATTGGCAAATCCTACTGAGTATCGTCAACTCGTAGGGGCCCTGATGTTCTTAGTGAACACCCGTCCAGATATATGTTTTGCAGTGAACACTTTGAGTCAATAGATGGTTGAGCCTCATCACTTTCACTGGGTTGGTGCCAGGAATCTTCTAAGATACCTTCGGGGCACGATAAACCATGGGCTAAGATACACTGTCGAGAGCGTGACACTCCGTGGATATATTGATGCCGACTGGGCTGGCAGTGTGGTGGATTGTAAGAGCACATCGGGATGCTGCTTCAATCTTGGTTCTGCTTCGATTTCATGGATGAGTAGGAAGCAGAAGTCCGTGGCTTTGAGCACCGCAGAGGCCAACTACATTGCAGCAAGTATGGCCTGTTGTGAAGCAAAATGGTTGCGAAAGCTCTTTAGTGAGCTGTTTGGACATGTGCTAGATACCACCGTGATAATCTGTGATAACCAGAGTGGGATTCGCTTGACCGAGAATCCTGTGTTCCACGACCGATCCAAGCATATTGATATCAGGTACCATTTCATCCGGGATATGGTACAGCGAGGCGCCGTAAGGCTCAATCATATAGGAACTGATGAGCAGGTCACGGATATTCTCACTAAGCCCCTAGGGAAGGTCAAGTTCCTAACCTTCCGTGAGAGACTTGGTATCATGGAACGACCCTATGATGTGGGTCCTGTTGGACGATGAGCTCGAGGAGCTCTGGGGGGCTTGGGTACAGCTTGTCGGAGCTATGAGCAACCACAAGGCTAGGCTTGCCAAACCTTGTTGGTGTGCTTGGACCTCACCGTTGTGATTATTGAGTTGGTTCACCTCTCATTATCTGTGCCCCGTATGCATCCTACCCATTGAGTTCAGGGCTCATGGGAAATACCTCTCATTTGGCCAATGAGATGGGAAAAGCTAGAGACCAGTAGCAAAGACTGATGGACGCATCAGAGATTGCCGTACTCTCTATCTAGGATGGCACGGTCCAACCACTTGATCTGGGATTAAGTCTAGTGAGGTCTTGGACCTCCGCCTGACTTCGGGTCAGATGAACCAACTTCGGGTTGTTTAGAGACTCTTTGTGAGTCTGATAGAGGTTTCGGACCTCTGGGCTGAATTTGTCAGCCGGGGGATGATGTCTTTGTGACTAACCCACTTCTGTTCTGAAATAAAGAGGCCAGCAAAGCAAGTTACGACGAGATGACGCACGATGTTTGATTGCACTGGTGGATGGAGTTCTCCCTAGTTGAGAGGGAGTGTTAAATTTGGACAACTAGATCCAAACTCCATCTTGTGATGCTCAGATGAATATTCCAATATTTGTATTGGATTCCTCTTTCGGAGAGGTGTAAAATCGATATAAAATTGATTTTAATCTGATGAGCAGAACATTTATTTTGAATTTATTATTTATAATAAATTTAAGTGCAAGTCGGCCTTAAGGTTTTACACCCCCAACAGATGTGTCACACACCTCAATGATGGATATAAATACAGTCAACGTTGGAGAGCTTTTCACTCATCTCATCCACACACTTCTCATTGGATACGAGCATCTAAGAAGCAGTTCTCACGTGGGAAAGGGACGAAGTAGCTGCAGCTGGAAAAGGGACGAAATTTTTGCAGTTAGGGTTTCTGGACGAAATTTTTTGCAGTTAGGGTTTCTGGGCAAGTTTGACCAGCGTTGACTTTGGTCAACGCATGGTCCGTTTGAGCTGAAATTTTGTGGAGAGTTCGATTTTTGAAGGCCGTACTCATTGGCACAAAAATCAAGGTCAAAAGGTTGACCGAAGTTGGAGCTGCGTTGACTTTATTGTTGCTGCCTTGCGTTGACTTTTTCTGGACTGCGTTGACTTTTATGGGGTTGACTTTGAGTTGACTGGATGATTGATTTGAGGACTGTTGTGACACATTCTGGGTTGGCCGACCAAGAAGACTTTGCTGGTTGAAGCATCCTGCTGACCGCCGTAACGCACCAACACATTCTCCTGTTTCTGGTTTGTCTTCTATAGATCCACTGGTATGTTCTATCAGCATTTTACTTAACTATTTATGTGATTGTTGTTATAAAAGTTAAATTGCATCAAGCATAGAACATCTACAAAAGTTTACAACTTGATGAAAGACATAATAAGCTAAGAAGAAGACATAAGTGAATCAAGTAAGCTCACAAGTAATTATCTAGAAGAGAATTGAATTAATCATCACCCTACCAAATTCTCAACATGGTTTCAAAGCTAAGGTGCTAAAAGACAAGGGCTACTTAGCAAGGAGGCACTCAAGAAAGCAAGAATCAAAGTCAAGGTCAAAGTTTGCTTTGAAAAGTCAAATCAGTTTGCAAGGAAGATTCTCAAGCTTTTTCAAGAAAGATCTTCAATCTCATTCAAAGGATCAACTCATCAAGAAAATAATCTTTGCCATCAAAGATTTATATTCAAGACATTGTTGGAAGAGACGTCATCTTTTGGAGACATCCTTTATCATCAAGGATCCAAGAACACCCACATTGGAGATTTCAATCTAAGAAGAAGCTCCTGACTTCGTCTTCATCATCATCAAGAAAGCTGCAAGTCACTCTACTCAAGTATCTCTGACCTTATTTAAATCTGTCAAGATGGCTTATTGTAAAGAGAGCAACAAATTGGTTGGGTCATCAAACTTTAGTGCATGGAAGAAGAGGACAGATTTGAATCTAGTTGAAGACGAAGTTATGGACTACATCGAAAGATCTACAATTCAACCCTCAAAAGAAGATGCTCCAGCTCATGCCAAGTACATGAAAGGAGAAATCAAAGCCCAAAGGATTCTCATAGAATCCATTAAGGACTCACTCATTCCCTATGTATCAAAAGTGAAGTCTGCAAAAGAAATATATGAGAAACTGGCAGAACTATTCTCTAAGAAGAGTACTGCAGGAGAAGCAATCTCTCTGATACAAGAACTATACAAAATGAAATTGTCAAGAGAGGAAGGAATCACTTCATACTTTATGAGGATTTCTGAAATAAGAGACCAACTGCAGGAATTGGGAGAAGTAATGTCCGATAATGAAATGACTACAGTGATGTTGAATGCCCTATCGGAAGAATGGGGAAACTTCACTTCAAGCTTATACGGGAAGAAAGAAGCAACACCATTCCACGATCTATGGTCTCTATGCAAAATAGAGGAAATAAGATTGAAAGCCAAAGTTGATACAACATAAAGTGACGGGAATCAAGCCTTTGCAACCATGTCCAGGAAGAAAGGAAGATTCGGAAAAATTTGGTCCTCAGAATAAAAGAAGAAAGATGGACAAACTACAATGCTTTCGATGTAACGAACTTGGGCATTATAAAAGAGATTGTCCTGAATCTGGAAAGGACAAGAGCAAAAAGGAAGAAGCCCATGTCATAGATGAAAGGGAAGAACCTGATTGGTACAGCTATACTGTGTGTTTAGGCTTAATAATTCTTGAAAACTTCTCAAGAGATAAAATAAATAAATATTTATTGATATGATATGAATAATTGATGCTTTACAAGGCCGGCAAGGTGCTCCTTGTTGAAATTTGGTTACCAGAGGACAGGTGGTTTCCCAAGGCTTTGATCTTTGGCCTAGGGAAAAGTGTCTAAAAGAATTTAATTTTTCTCCTAAAGTGACTTTATAAAGTTATAAAGTCAAATATAATTTAAAAGTGACTTTAAGTGATAAAGTTACTAAAGTCTAATTCTAAAGTGACTTTAATAAAGTCAATGTAAAATTAGAAAGGAAAAGTGACTTTGGAAATAAATGACTAAGTGGGTCTTTATTAAAGTAGGGTGAATTAAAAAATAGAAAGTGAGATTTAAATGAAAGCATTTAATCCTCACCCCAGATCTCAATTCATTTTTACCCATTGATTTAGGGATTCCCCAAAAGTCACTTAGGGTTAGGTTAAAGGAGGAAAAGGAGGAAAAGGTCATTCATTCTTTCATGAGCAGATTGGGAGAAGGAGAGAAAGAGAGCTGGAGATTTTTCTGAGTAGTGAGAAGAAGGAGGGCAGTAGTGAAGAGATTTCAGCAAAGGTACAATAGCATTTATTGGCACACATACCGAGGCAGAAAATATGTACAACAAAGGAGAGGTAGTGTTTCCAAGTGAGGAGGCACAAAAATCGAGGAAGAGGGTACAACAGCAAGCATGCACTCCAAGGCACAAAAATCAGGCACATTTTTCGAGGAAGAGGGTGGCTGTCATTTTCGGCACAAAAACCGAGGAAGAGGACAACAACTACAACTCTGATTTTTGGCATGGATTTCAAGAGAGGGTGCTGTGCAAAATCCGTACAGTCCGTACAAAAAAGTACATCTGTTTTGGCATGCTTCCTGATGTGGCCATACAACATAGAATGCTGTCCTAAGGTGCTGTAAATTTTCTGTTTTCTGTTATTGCTGATTTGGCACAATTTTCGAGGCGGTGTGCAAGCACGAAAATCGAGATAAGTCTGTAAATTGGTTGCTGGAATTTTTTTCTGAGTTTTTCCTGTTTCACTGTAAAAGGCATTTTTCAGAAAATAAAAGAGAAGCTTTCAGACTGGTTCTCCCCAAGAGTTGTAGGGGGTTTTTTCTGGGTCATGTTGACCAAAAATATCAGTGTTTAAATGTGTTGAATGGCTGTTTTAAGCTTGCTGATTTTTATTTCTGAATTTTCCAACATTCTGTAAATTTTCCAGAATTCGTGTTTTCAGAAAAAAAATATTTTTCTGTTGTTGAATGTAAGGATATGGGAAAGGGCATTTAACTAAAAGGAGAAATAATGTGAAACTGAAAACCGGGGTGGGAAACAAGAAATTTCTACATCGTATCAAGGGTTGAGTGCTGAAAGTGCAGTTTGGGACAGCAAGAAGAAAAATACAGTCTGTTGATTTTTCACTCAGAAAATTCCAGCAAGCTGGTTTTTCACACACATAATCTTTTATCTTTACTACAACAGTGCTATTTTTCAGTTTTAAGACAATAGGATGTCATTGGATTGAGGGTGGAGGATAGGTTGGATGGGCATACCAATTACAACATGGAAGGGGAGAGAATGCAAGTAGTATCTTTGAGGAGGCGTAAGTCTGGGAATCATGGTGCACACCATGGCGTAACCCCGTTGTTGTGCCTACGTAACCCCGTTGCTGTGCCTACCGATGCTACCTCGCCTGGTCGAATATAATAAAAGAACAACAAGGGTAAGAGATCGATTCTTAGACTCGAATCAAAGACCATTGCATTCCTCATGTGAGAGAAAGAGAAATGCTCGTGAGATGTGGATGTGTGGATTGACCAATCTCTACCGAGTACCAATGAGAATCGGAAAATGGTCCTGAAGGAGAAGCTGAAAACCATTAAGATGGGTAAGACTAATAGTGTAGCTGGATATCTCACAAAGATTACTAATGTGAGAGTTGAGTTGGCAGCAATTGGAGAGGTCATTCCACCCACTGAGTTGGTGCGGATTGCAGTGAATGGCCTCCCCAGCTCATGGATGAACTTTGCTGATGGGGTTTGTGCACGTGAGACCCTTCCCACATGGGAGAGGTTTTGGGATGATTGCATTCAGACAGAGATCAAGAAGGGTTAGCTTGGGGTAGCCAAGCCAGTTGATTAGGATGAGGATGTAGCACTGTTGGCGGGAGGCAAGAAAGGCAAAGGAAATAAACAAGCTTCCACAAGCAGTGGTGGGGGCAAAGGCAAAGGCAAAGGTAAACAGGGTAACACACAGAAGGACTATTCCAAGGTGAAGTGTTGGAATTGTCAGAAGATGGGACACTATGCAGTTGTGTGTCCGGAGAAGAAGAAGAAGAAGGGGAAGAAACAGAGCATGGAAACATCAGCAGAGGTTGAGGACTTTGCGGATCGCTTTGATCGGGAGTTTGGGTTCATTGCATGTGAGTCGTCTAGTGCAATATTACCTGCCACAGAGGTTCAGAGGGAGCATGCATTTCCCTCGACTAGCAGAGCATCTTCGGGTATTTGGTATGTGGACAGTGGGGCTTCACGTCATATGACAGGAGTCCGTGAGTACTTCTCAAAGCTTTCAGAGAGTGGTAGTGATATAGAGGTAGTACTCAGTGATGACAGAGTTGTTAGAGCAGTCGGTGTGGGAACACTGACATTTCATAGGGAACCCAAACCTCCCTTGAAGGTGTCATATGTTCTTTATGTGCCAGGGATGAGGAAGAACCTCATATCCATCTCAGCTTTAGAGGACAGAGGATATGAGATACTGTTCAGGGTAGGACAGGTGCTGATATATCCCAGGGGCACTCCAGATGATTCAGCTAGAGTGATAGGTGTACGCCATGCAAAGGTGTACAAGTTTGCATTTCAGCCCCTTTTGGCATTGAGCAGTAAATGGCCACCGTAGCTAGCAGTTCAGAGCTATGTAAGATTTGGCACTGCAGGATGGGGCACATGTATCATGGAGCCTTGAGGACATTGCGGGAGATCACTACAAGTGTGCCAGATTTCAGTACTGATCACTTTGATACATGCAGAGGATGTGCGATGGGCAAGTTTGCCAAATCCCTTTTTCCCAAAGAACATTAGTAGCGATTGGGATATTTGAATTGATTCATTCCGATGTGAGCGTACCGGATGTCTCATGTTTCCTTTTGAGTGGATATGAGTACTATGTTTTTGTTACGTGATGATCACTCCGGGAACACACGGATTTATTTCTTGAAGACGAGTGAGGCCTTCAAGCGGTTTCGAGTTCAAAACTCTTGTGGAGGCTCAAACGGGTCGAAAGATCAAGTCCCTCGGAGTCGGGACAATGGAGGGGTACCCTTGGTGATTTTGTTGATTATTGTGCGGAGGCGAGGCATCGGAGGAGTTCACGGTTCCTTACAACCCCCCGTGAGAATGGGGTTGCGAGAGAGGAAGAATAGATCCATCGTTGGGGGTTTGCCAAAGCCATGCTACATTATCGGGGGTACCATTGTTTTGTGGGCGAGGCCTATGTCTTGCTTGTGTATTTGCGAGAAAAGGAGTCCACATCGTGCCTTGGGGCATGTGACTCCGAGAGGAAGACACTGCAGGAAGAAGCTTTGATGTTGGTCATTTTTCGTATCTTTAGTGTGTGCATACTCCTACATACCCGAGGAGAAGGGACCAAGCTAGAGGCCCACTTTGCGAGAGAAGGGCATATTTGTGGGCTACGGTGAGACTTCTCGAAAGCCTTTCGGTTATATTCTTGCGGAGGAGAGTTGTTGTTTTGCGGCAACCCGGTGTGCACTCTCCTAGGCTCACACATGAACCGGCTCATCGTGTCGTATGAAACATATATATGGCGTAGTGTTGACAAATACATCAAGGAACCAATCGACTTTCTATACAATGTAGGATCCACCAACTCGGAATGCGAAGCATGAAGCTTCTTCCGAGTTAGTGATCATAGGTGTCGACATGGGTTTGCAATCCTCCATGTGAAATACGCTAAGAATGTCCACAATATATTTCCCTTGTCCCGGGGAAGAAATGTCCCTCCTCTGCCACACCTCCAAACCCCAGTAATGCATCAAGCCAATGTCCTTCATCTCGAACTACGAAGCAAGATCTCTCTTGCGACCCTCTATGAGTCTCCTGCACTGTAATGACCAAGTCATCCACGCACAGCACGAGAATGAAGAGCCTCCTCACCTATCACAATAAAGTATGAGTTTAGATACGCATCACTCTTTATGAAACCCATCTCTTGCATGTATGTATCAATCACAGGTATAAGCTCTAGGAACTTGCTTCATGCCATAAAATGCCTTCTTCGATCTGCATTCATGGGACTCCTTCCCATGCACCTCAAAGCCTGTGGTTGCTCAATGTACACCTCCTCCTATATGAAGGCATTGAGAAATGTGGTCTTCACATCCATGCGGTGGATCTTCCAACCCATCTCTTGCTACTATCGATATAATGGGCTAGCATGGAAGTATATCGAGCCACGGAAGGCGAAGGTCTCCTCATAGTCTGCTCCCTCTACATGGGAGAACCATTTAGCCACAAATCCGACCTTGAACTTCCTCGATGTTGCCATACACGTGCTTTATCTTGTAAAGTCAGCAGAGTAACCACGGTTGCTCTCAAGCCTTCTCGGCACCACTTCCCAAACATCATTCTTCATGATAGAAGAATACTCCTCATGGCCCTCTCTCCGGACACGGTGGCTGTTGCCTCCTTGTCAAAATAATCTCATCCATCGATCTTCATTTGAAATAACTTGATCTCCTTCATTAATTGAATTGTTTTTTTCTTTTGACGAAAAATTCGAATTTCTCTTAAAACCCGTTTTTTCTTAGTCCAAAAAATAAGATTTTGGACTTTTATCCTCGAAAAAATTAACTTTGACTTAACCACCAAGGTCCAAAGGGGTCAATTTTTCTTAAAAAATCCATTTTTGCCTTGGTGGAGGACCTCGAAATTTTATTCTTTTTGACCCACGAATTTTTGATGAATTTCCACTTGGAGAGAATTTAATTTCTCTCAAATTAAGTTTTTGACTAAAAAAATAATTAATTTTACGGGTATTTATTTTTCTTTTATTTTTCTAGAAAAATAGATTAAAACACTCAAAGAGGGGAATAAATATTTTTCTACCCTCTAAGTGTGTCTATAATAAAATAATTTAGCCATTGGATGTAATTTTGTAGGCTTGATGACTTAATTGTAAAATACACAAGAGGTATTCATAATAATAATATATTATATATAAAATGTATAAGAGATGATAAAATGTTACAATGAGGCACTACATATACCTACGTAGGTGGCCCTTCATGACTAGGCATGTCTTTTAGACATGCCTTTTCATTAACTTAATGACTACTTAACATATACCATTATTATTTATTATTTATAGTTATTCTATTTATACTATTTGTTATGAATTATATTCATAACATTGCCCTTTCCTTCAAAAGCTTTGTCCTCAAAGCTATATTATTAATGATTTATCCATCTTCGCTAGTATAAATTGTAGCGTATATGACTAATGATTTCTTCACTTTGTGATTATCATCTTGGCATTTTGTCATTCATCTCATGTAGAGTACCTTATCTTGTAGATTTCTCTCGTAATGTTGTCTTGAAACTAGGGTAAATGATGTTTGAACCCCTTTTTTTTATTTATTTTTAATTAATTAATTAATTTAATATTAATTAATTAATTAAATTAAATAAATTTATTTATTTTTCGCTGTCAATACTACCCACTTTTATTTTTTTTATTTTTTTTATAAAGTTAAATTATAATAACTTTATAAAGTACTTCTGCATTTTGGTTGATTTCATTTATTTTGTTATGGATTTTTTTATGAAATGGTACGATACGTTGAACACTGTGGACACGCGCGATTTGGAGACGACCATAAATTATCACTCTTTCGCGCGTGAAAGCCAACATTCTCTCTAGTAGATCCAATCATCTACTATCTACGATTTCTCCTCTAGAGGAATCGACGTGATAGTAGTATCTTCGAGGAGCACCATGATGATATGAGAGAAAAATGGAAAATAGGGTCATTCTCGGGAAATGAGTCGTTGAATTCCCCGTGATTTTCCTAACGTCCTCGTTATGTTCCCGACACGATAGGACGTAAAATGGACATCACCCGACTTAGCTCTTTATCTTCGGGCGATGTTCAAAGTAAGAAGATATAGGGACAGAGTGTTCTCCGAAATTTCGTGGGGAAATACGAGAAGGGGTTGTTGTCCACAATTATCGTGTTGCTCGTGTCCCGCCCGAGTCGCTCCGGATCCTTCGCATTCACAATTTCTTGTTTTTGTCGATCAAAAAATAACTCTAACGAAAAAGCGGCGAAAGTGAGAGTAGTAAAGGCGGTGGCTTATCAACGTGCGCTCAACGTCGTTTCTGCCGAGCATCAGCTGTCGCGTCTATGAGACGGCGAGCGCTGCGGTGAAAACGACAACTCGAAGAGCAACGCACCGCCTATTTCTTTTAGCTCTCGTAGTTGACGATATATGGGGAGTGTTGCGAAAGTGCGTGTTTAGGGTAATGCGATGCACCAAACCTTGGGTGCTCAGTTGTTTCGACGTCCCGTACTTCTCTCTCGATTGTTCCGCAGTGTGTATACATACAACCCAACCAGATTTACTCATTATCTTGCCGGCAACCATCAATCCGTATGTAATAAAAATGCTCCCTCGTCATATTCCACGAAGGAACCTCTTCATCCTTTTCGAGGGCACCACCGCACATATTTTTATAAACCATAGACACACGCAAATCCGTAGAGGGAGGTTTAGAAGGACCAACTGAAATACACACACATCTATATCCATGATGATACTTTTCCATAAATCTCGTAGAAGTTGTTTTTCTTGCTCGTTTCCGCCGGTTTCTAAAATAAAAAGCACCCAATAGGTGTCCTATATGATCCAAAGATATGATGCACTTGTCCTTTTTGTTGATGGATCATTACCGGTAACTCCAAATTTCGCCGAGTCCCATCATTATCATTAACATTGTTAGTATGTTCTTTTATACCTGGTTGAGAATAGATTTTTGAATATTTTGAAATCTTAAGAATAGGGTCGAAATCATAATATCCCAACATTGTTTCTCGCGCTTTAAATCAATACAGGGGTTCAACACATTCATTGGGCCCCAAAACCTCATTCTCGCTAACAATGTTGTCAATTTTCATTTTTGTTTAAGGAGCACATATCCAATAAATAGTTGCGCATCCACCACGAAAGAGGCACTTTTTTCAATTTATGCAAGCCTTTTTTTTAATTTTCCGCTTGCTAAGGCTTCTATGCGCTTTCGCCGGGTATAATAAGTATGATCGGGGGGAATTACAAGCCGCAACATGTCTTCATCCGTGCTTTTAGGGTTCTCGATTGATGTTGAGGTGAACTTTAGGATTGTGAGTGGTCATGACATTACTTGGAATTGGATTTTGAATGACCCGCCACCCTCGAACGAATCAGCTCGTACAACTTTCTTGACTCGTCTTCGCTCTCTCCAATTTTCCATGTGTAAGCTTTTCACTGTGTCGTTTCTTCTATTTCTCGGATTTTGAGTGGTTTTCTTCCTCCTCTCCCTCATAATCCATCTTTTCTTTCTCAAACATGTCATCTTCATAATTATCTTCTACAAATATCTTCCTTTTTTTTCTTCTAAATAGGTTGAATTGTTTTGTTGATTATGTATCCAATATTCGGAAATATTGGTTCTGCGTCGATTAATCTTGTCTCAAATGGCGTTTATCTTCTCGCATTGCTTTGTTATGATTGTCTCGTGGACTTGCTATGGTTTTGCCAAATTTGTCTTTCTATCCGATCTCGTTGTGTCTTGGAAGTTTTTTTGATGTCGTCGAATTTCCGTAAACTTATCCTCAAGATCGATTAGTCTTTTAGTGAATTCATCGTAATTATTATTGATCTTACTCTCAAGATTGATCAACTTTTTGTTGAAATCGGCCATCGACATTGATGAAGACATCGAGCTGGCGACCATTTCGAGGCATCGCATGTAACAACCGAAGGCGGCCGATAGCAGGCATAGGTGTTTCCCTTCCGTGCGAGAAGATCGCCCTCTCGATACCAAATGGAGCAACAAAGTCGTAGGCTTGTTGACTTAATTGTAAAATACACAAGAGGTATTCGTAATAATAATATATTATATATAAAATGTTACAATGAGGCCCCCTCTATATACTTACGCAAGTGGCTCTTCATGACTAGGCATGTCTCTTTAGACATGCCTTTTCACTAACTTAATGACTACTTAACGTAATCATTATTATTTATTATTTATAGTTATTCTATTTATACTATCTCTGCTATGAATTATATTCATAACATCAAATCCATGATGTCTAAATATGAGTAACCATGCACTAAATTATTCTTAGATACACTTTTACATCAAATAATTACAATATCAACCCTTAGAAGCGTAAATATACATTTGACATAGACCCTCAAGACTTTACCCAATTCTCACGAGAAGAGACATGATCTAGTATGAAAAAATACATAGAGTTGATAAACAGTAGGGACTCACCTAAGACCTTGGTAATGAGTTCCACCCTAGCTTTGGGGTATTTCCGGGGAGAAAAAAACTTTGTCGATTATCCGTGTTTACAAACACACATAATTCGGGGAGGTAAAAAAAACTCCCTAGGATGAAACCCTTGAGAAGAATCATAGGCTTACCTAGGCGTTATTACATGGCTTAATAGTCATACTAGAATCATTTACAATAATATTGTAGAATTTGGGATTACAATGATAAAAACGATGCTAAATGTTGACAATGATCTTTGAAATTTTCTCGCTCTATTGCCTTGTACTCGCTTTCTCGAACCGTTGACATGTACATGGTCAACAAGGTAAACAACTTAAATCACATCCTCTCCTTGAAAAATCAACTCAAAGAGATGAAGATGAACAAGGGGGAATCGTATAAGCGTATGTCATGAGGGTGTTCCTCCTAACGGAGTAAATTGCAATCATCGGGGAAACAAATATCCGACAAAGAGTTGGTGGTGGTGACTCTTCAAGGTACTCCTCCTATTTGGGAAAACTTCATTACTACTCTAAGCAATAATGATGTTCTTCCGACATTTGATGAGCTCGTTGGTAAATGCACTCAAGAGGAGACCGAGATGATAGCCACGAGAAGGATTCAAACATATGAAGAAGGAGAGCCCTCTCGCATTGTTGCTCAAGACAAGAAGAGAAAGGGAAGGGGGAAGACCATCGGGTTCAAGAAGGACTCTCTTGAATCAAAGGACTTCAATAGAAGAGGAAGGAGAATTGAATGCTTCAATTGTCATAGCTGTAGGCTACTATGCCCGAGATTGTCCTGAAAAAGAGAAATGATTCAAGATCCACTACAACAACAATCGTAGGCGTCAAAAATAACAAAGTTCAATAATAGAATAAGAGGAGATGAGTGAAGAAGAGGAGATGATTGAAGAAAAAGGGATGATAGAAGAGGAAGAGATGCCCCGGATGATTGTGAAGAAGGCCATTGTCCTCAAAAGAGGTCAAGGAATTCCACCATGACAATAATGCAACCGCTAGTCAATCCGAATATATTCTCATTTATGCTTTTTCTAGTTCTTCCCTCCATATTCGTATGATAGTCAATTAGTAGATAGTGGGGGTTTCTAGACATTTCTTTGGATATTGGGAAGTCCTCTCAAACTCCTGGTTGAGAGGAGATAGATTTAAAAATCATCCTTGGAGACAATTCTACTCATCTAGTGAAGGGTTTTGGTTCCAGCTCAAATTTCATTTGGACCTTGGTGAATCCGTCCTTCTTCATGATGTTATGTATGTTTGGGGTCTAAAGAAGAACTTGGTATCTATATCTCGCCTTTGGAAGACAAAGGGTTGAGAGTAGCCTTCATAAGAGGAAAAGTCCTTACCCGCCTATGGAATCTCGCTTGAGGGATGCTTTTACCTTGAGATCTAGAATGAAAGGTCTCTATAGAGTCAATGTAAGACGTTTGTTGGCATTGGTCCACAATATCAATCATTAAAGTGAGCCATGTCATCGAAGGTTGGCACATCTACATGATGTGGACTCGTGAAATTAAAGAAGTTGGTTTTTGAGATGCCCGATGTTCAAGCTAGTCATGATGGAGTATGCCCAAGATGTGCTAGTGGAAAGAAGACAAGGGGACCATTCCCCCTTCATCAAGAACAAGACTAGTGATATTATTCAACTCATTCATGCCGACCTATGTGGACCTATGCCAATGCACTCTATTGGTGGACATCTCTACCGCATAATCTTTATTGATGACTTCTCCAGAAGACATGGATATTCTACTTCAAGCATAAGGATGAGGCTTTTTATATGTTCAAGGACTTCAAGGTGCTCGATAGAGAATCAACAGGGAATAAGGTCAAGGTCTTTAGGTTTGACAATGGAGGAGAATATACCTCAAATGAGTTTGTTGACTTTTGCAAGGAGATCGGAATCGAAGGGAATTATTGTTCCTTACAATCCCAAACGTAATGTAGTGGCCAAAAGAAAGAACGATGTCCATTGTGGAAGCCGCTTGAGCTATGCCGCATGATCAAAAGCCGCCAAAGTTCCCCCGGGGTGAAGCTACAAATACAACGATGTATGTACAAAACAAGGTTCCTCATCATGCTCGGATAACAAGATTCTTGAAGAAGTATTCACAAGTGTGAAGCCCCGATATTGGACATCTCAAGATATTTGGTTGCCCCGTATATTTCCATGTGTCCGAAGGACAAGAGGAACAAGCCGGAAACCTTCGGAAAGAAAGGTCGTTTGTTGGATATTGTGAAAACTCAAAGGCATTTAGAATATCTATTTATGGGCAAAGGAAGATTGAGTTTAGCAGGGGATGTAAATTTTGATGAAGTTGGTCTGCTCCCGGAAAAGCAAGGGACCTTCCTCCACCTCCTCTTGAGAAGAAAGATGATGACATGGATTTACTAGATGGCCGCTCGTGCTCGAGCTCGGAGAAAGATGTTGATGATGATCCCATGGAGGCTATGGACCCCCTGATCCTCCTTTATGTGATCTCCTTGCCAGGAAGAGACCATTGTGGCTTCGTGATACATTACAGGGATGTTGAGAGACATGTTCTTGCCAAAGGGACCTTTAGAGAAAGCAAGAAGCCACGTCGGTACCACGAATGTGTTGTAGCGATGAGCTCCATCGATACAAAGCTAAACCTTCCACTTTTTGAAGAAGCAATGAAAGAGCAGTGTTTGGAAGGATGCCATGGTCAAGAGTATCAATCGATTATCAATAATGATGTATGGGATGTTGTTCCAAGACCTAAAGGAAATTCTGTCGTAACTTCAAAGTGGTTATACAAGATCAAGCAAGGGGTTGATGGAGGCATTGAGAAGTGTAAATCAAGGTTCATGGCGCGTAGTTTTTTCCCTAAAAAGGAGGGAGAAGATTATGATGACATCTTGCACCAATTGCCCGTTACACCATCATTAGATCAATTGTTGCCCTTTGCCGCTAGTCAAGGGATGGACTCTCCACTAGATGGATGTAAATTCGACATTTCTTCATGGCATACTACAGAAGAAGTATACGTTGAGCAACCTCAAGGATTTGAAGTGAAGGACTAGATGACTCATGTTTGTAGGTTGAAGAAAGAACTATATGGTTTGAAGCAAGCCCTTAGAGCCCGGCATGCCCGCATTGACAATTACCTCGGTGAAGCTTGGATTCACGAGTGTGAAAAATTTCAAATCTGAAATCCTATTGCAAGAATTGGAATTAATTCTTCTAATTGTTAATTAATTTAACAATTTATTTTCTACGACAAATACCAAATTAATCACACCTTTGCAACCTTCACATATAAACTACGGAAAAAATAATAGTGTTGGAAATTGAGAAAATCTAGCACACACACACACATAAAAATGACACACTTATTTTTGGAAAAATGTCCCTCGAAAAAACCCTTAACTTGGGGAAACTCTAAGGCAAACCGACGGTTTTAATTTTATGTCGCAGAAATTTTGAGTACAATAAAATGACGCCAACCGGCATTTCTATTTGAGAGAAATTTTTGGCCAAAATATCTGAGAGAATTTTACCCTCCTCTCCAAGAAATCTCGGCCTAGTTCTGGCTTCAATGGACCCTCGAAATGAATCAAGCATTTCTCTCGCGCGCAAGCCTTGCATGGGACTCCTTGTACGCTTAGCCCGAACTCCCTCCGAAATAGACGTCTTGCCCGTCTTCGTCGCTCGGAAGTCTTTGTCTAGGCTCTCCGGAAAATTTTTTCCGACCTCCGGCACTTGAAACAACCCTCTCCTCGCCTAAATCGAACTCGCTCCTCTTGAGGCACCGTGCAACCCTTGTGTAGCCTCTTGGAGAATAATTTTCGGCCTCCTTTCTCGACTCCGAAGTGGAAAATTCTTCGAAAAAATCTCTATGCTGCCCCTTTGCCACTTGCTATTTGATCACCGGCTCGATCTCACCGTTGAATCACCCGCTACCTGGAAAATTGAACTCGCCAAAATTATTGAGTATTTGCAACCGGTGTGTTCTCCATCTACCCATTGACTTCTTCTTATAATCCTCTCGTTGGAGCACCAACGACCAAGATTAAAAACTTAATCAAGGGTTAGGATCATATCGTAGTTGATCCGTGTGAGTTTCTAGTTATCTCTCACCTTGGCTTAATTAATTTTTGATTAATTAACCATATTCCCTAAGTTTAGACTTAGGAAATATTTAAAATTAGTATAATAATCTAATTAAGCCAACTCTAGGTGAAATTTCTAGAAACGTTTTCCGGTTTTGGAGATCTCATGTATTCTAGCCTTCCCCCAAATCTCGTGGCTAGAACACATCCGATGCTACCAAAAGTAACAATGCGAAGGTGGTTGATCCAAACCTCTACTTCAAAGTGGTCCAAGGTATGTCTTTGATTTTAGTTCTATATGTTGATGATCTATTCTTGACGTGTAGTGAGCGTTTGATGCTCAAGTGTAAGAGGGAATTGGCCTCTCGTATTTGAGATGAAGGATCTTGGCTTGACGCATTACTTCCTAGGATTAGAGGTGTGGCAAAGACTCGTGAAATTTTCCTTTCTCAAGGAAAATATATTGTGAAGCTATTGAAAAGATTTGGAATGGTAGAATGCAAGTTCCTCGGACACACCGATGGAGATGAATTTGAAGAAGTTATGTGGAGATGTTGTTGGACTGATTTGACGAATCCCTCTAAATATTGACAAACTGATTGGGGCATTGATGTTCCTTGTGAACACCCTTCCAACGTAAGCTTTACAAAGGGAACACTTTGAGTCAATTCATGATTGAGCCCCCTCCATGCACATTGGGTTGTCGCTAAACACGTGCCCGAGATATTTGCATGGGACAATTAACCAGGGTCCGAGAATACCGTTGGAGATGTACGACTTCATGGGGACATTGACGCTGTGACTCGGCTCCGAAAAATGTTATTGTCGTGAAGAGCACTTCGTGGTGTTGCTTTAGTATGGGTTCCGCCATGATATCTTGGATGAACAGGAAAACAAGGTCCATGGATTTGAGCACGACCGAGGCAGTAGTATATTGTCAAAGCTAGCATGGCTAGTTGTGAGGCAAACTTTGGTTGAGGAAGATCTTTAGTGAGCTATTTGAGCGAGTTCTAGATATGACTCGTGATATATTGCAACAACAAGAGTGGGATTTGATTAGACAGAGAATCTCGTATTTCATGACAATTCCAAGCATATTGAGATTAGGTATCACTATATACGAGATATGGTGTAGAGAGGAGCAAGTAAGGCTCCATCACATTTCGACTAATGAGTGGATAACGGATAAACTTACCAAGGCTTTGCTTAAAGGGAAGTTTTTTTGGTCTTCAAAGAGCAACTTGGATTGTTGGAGGTGACCCTCCCGGGTAAGGGTCCTCGCTAATCGAGAACATTGAGCATGTTCTTCCTCCTTGTTGAGCTCCTAGGGCGAGAGATGGAGTAGTAAGCGCTCTTGGGGTTGAGGGGAACTTTGGATAATAGGATAGGTGTGTGATCCTTACCCATGTGGTAAGTCGATCTCCCTTATTGTCGCTCCGACGTAGCATACCCAAGTTGGCATCCTACCCACAATCTGGGCTGATTGGGATTGGTCCTCCCCATCCGGCCAATGGGTTGAGGTGACTTGAGATAGGGTGTGATCCTTGCCTCGACCGTGTAATTCGATCTCACTCAAGTCTTGGGATGCATGTGTTCTTTCAGGGTCTAGATGGAGGATCAACGAACAACACGACAGAGTGTGATCCTTAAGTCGATCTCACTCTATTGTCATAGGTCAATAAGATAGAGTGTGATCCTTGCCTTTGCGGTAAGTAGATCTCACCTATTGATAGTGGGTGGTGAGCTTAGGCTCCCTTATGATTTCAAACCCTTCTTATTTCAAGTTCGAGAGTGTTCAACAAAGATGAGCATAAACAAGTTTCGACTTGATGATGATGAGATATTTGAGATGGGACATATGATGCGGTCGTAGAAAATTTCTCCCTAGCTTAGAAGTGTTAATTTGGGAGCTCAGTGGGCAAATTCCCACCT
This sequence comes from Pinus albicaulis, assembly GCA_034641835.2. Taxonomy (NCBI): domain Eukaryota; kingdom Viridiplantae; phylum Streptophyta; class Pinopsida; order Pinales; family Pinaceae; genus Pinus; species Pinus albicaulis. The sequence continues at coordinate 1,883,284,737 of CM076578.1, forward strand.
TTGGACAACCTTCCTTATTCAAAGAAGACCCTCTTTGCCCTTGGAAAAATTTTGATTTGGTTAATGAAAAATATATTTTTTAATGTGAAAACCCAAAGTGCACAAAAGTTCAGGGTCGACTTTAAAGACAAATTGGGCCTCCTCCAATGCCTATAAATACAACTCAATAACACCTCATTTGGACGCACATCACACACATCTTCTTCTTCTTCATGGAGGTTCGTACAACTGAAAATTGGGATGTCATCTTCTCACACGTGCGATTAGGAGAGAGAATTTCGTATGGGCAAAAATTTGTCTCTGCATCTGCCTTTGACCAACGTTGACTTTTTTGGAGATTGGGCATAGTTTGACCTAGTTTGACTTAGCATCTTGCATTGTTTTTGGAGGCCAAATTCTTTGGCACCGAGATCTAGGTTTTACGGAGCACTTTGACTCGCAGTCTGATCGTAGACTTTGACTGCAGATTTGATAGTTGAATTTCCCTCTCGTTGACCAAGTTTGATCGAGTTGTTTGGGACTCGTTTTAACCTCATTTTCACCTAGCTTTCCAGCCACATTTTTGGGTAGTTGACTGAGCTCTTTTTGGAGGTATTTGATCGTTGAATTTTGTACTGTTAGGGGCATCTTTGACTACTACCGACTTTGACTAGAATTGCAAATTGGACAGCTTGACTAGATTTGACTTTTGGGCTCATCTCTTGATTTTTTTGGATATTGGTTTGTTGGAAAGTCAAAGCTATTGACCTTTGAATCTTGATTGGTGAAATGGATCATTGAACTCTCTTTGCTAAACACTTTATGACAATCTAATAAGAGGAAGAATTTGAAAGGGTTTTTTTACCCTTTGTGGGGTTTTTCCGTGGGCTTTGAACAAATTTGGTGTCTCTTGTTATTGCTCTTGATTGTTTCCTATTGTTCATTGCATTTACTCGTTCTATCTACAATTTCTATTGATCACCTGGAAGATTAAATTGTTTTGGAAAGATATCTAATTGAAGAAAAGATTGGGCTAAAGTGATTCTATCAACATAGAACAATGGAAAATTATCATGGGAGACCAATGGGTTTGGTCGAGGACATTGATTTTGAGTTCTCTTCCTTAAGTCATTGTGTTTGATCTGGGAGACCAAGTGGACTTGGTTGGGAAGTTGATTTTGAGTACTCTCTTCGATCATTGTGCTTGGTCGAGAAACCATTTCATATGGTTGGAGAGAGAGTTTGGCATCATGGATTGATCCCATGGTCAGTGGGGTTTTGACTTTGATGCCATTGGTTTTGGATTGTGGTATGAGCTTGATGATATGTATCTTTCCTTATGACTGAGATTTGTACATTTGTTGAGAGAGAGAATGAAAAGTACTCCATTGCTAAGAGAGAGTGTTGAAAATTATAGTTGTGGCTTCGTATTTTCATTGTCGAAGTCAAAGGAGAAATGATGTGTTTTCTAGTCATCTCAAGTCGGCTTCAAATGGACAAGTCCACCCCACCACTTGAAGGGGTTTGACCCCAAGGTCAAAACCCACCTCTTGACACTCATATATATTGGCATTCGTTGGACTTCATTTGGCATCACTTCAACTCATCAATTCAACCTATTCAAAGGAGTTTTGTTCACACGTGCGAAAAGAGGAAGAATATAAAGTTATCTAGTGAAGTTTGATCTCTTGTCTCTCGCTTTTAACCCGTGTTGACTTGGATCTTCTTGTTGTTGTTCTGACCAAAGTTTTGATTGGACTTGGAGGTCGAATATTCTCTCGATTTGTTGATTGTTGGTTGACTAAGATTATGTTCTTGTTTTGGGCGTTGATCGAAGATTGATCGCGAGTCAAACCCCTATAGTTTGACCGAAATTTGTCCGAGGAAAAACAAATTGAATTTTGGCCCTTTGATCGGCATCGGAGGCTAAAATTCGACCCTTGACCAAACATTGCCTTGTAAGCAAATTATTGATTTTCTCTTTAACTCTATTTGACTTGGCATTTAATGTGGTCAATGGTTGACCTTTGGATCGGAATATTCTCGATGTAGAATTTGATGAATTCCACTCTCTCTCATAAGGAAAGATTACTCCCTGTTTAACCCCCTTGTGGGGTTTTGTCCCAAGAAATTTTGGTGTCTCTTGTTTCATTGTTCTTACTATGATCTCTATTACTCTACCGAAGTTAATGGTTGAAATTTTCGAGTGTGACTTCTTGATGATTGGAATGCTCTAAAGAAGTCAAAATTGTATCATTGGAAGTAGTTATTGTTGATATTTGTAGCTTGGGAGGTACTCCGAACCCTAGGCTAGAGGGTTGTGGAGGAATTGGCTTCATATGGTCACTTGTGGGGCTAAGAACCCAAGCTTGGGGGTTTTGTACCCAAATGATTGGGACTAGAATGATGAGGAGATTTGATGACATAGCACTTGGAGATGATACCGCACCCCTTATAGGAGCAAGGGGCAACTTTAAGCACCAATAAAGGCCATGTAGTTTGAGATAAAATAAATTTTTGAATATTGAGTGGTCATGTGGCACAAAAATCAAAGTTGGCCTTGGCTTAGAACAACCCTAGAAGAGGGCTAGTTTTGATACCCATAGATCATATAAAAAATATGTTGGAGACTCATTTGAACACATCACCAAAGAGCTTGTTCATGATAGAAAGGAGACATATGTCCGAGGTAGCTGCAAGCTCTTAAGGAGCTAAGATCGGGCCCTAGAGCGAAGGAGCAAGGAGGTCTCTTTTGGAGTTTGGTCAAGGATGAGATAAGGGTAGATTGCAGCAAGTAAAAAGGCGGATTTGTGCATGGTTTTGTGGTGGAATATATCTCGTTTAAAGGGGCCGGAAATCTCTATACCGTATAGGTGGACGACTGCCCTAGTTTGGGTAGGTGGAAAGGCCTAGAAGACATCAAATTTGGGCCGTAATAGCACAAGGTATAACGCAATATAGGAGGTCTAAAGGAGGAGGCATAACCACAGATTCGTAGGGTATTCGACCAAAAAAAAGGTAGACCTATAGTTACTATCAGATGCCCTAATCAAGGGGCCGAAATTGCGTAAAAGAGAAACACATGCCAAGGTACTTCGTACAACATAAAGAAGGTATGTTGCGAGAGGTAAGTTGTCTCCTTAAGTTGATGAATATGGCATGGTGATAGTCCGTATTTAGGACAAAAGTTAGAGGACATTCAAAAGAATAATTTGTAGGAGGGTTGTAGTGACTTATCCCAAGCCTTAAGTACAATCACTTGAGAAGGAATTTTTAGGGATCTTAGAAGAGGCAGACTGAAGAAGCTCATGACCGATCTTTGAAGGACGAAAGAAGGAGATCAAGGGAGTTGATTGACTTGCTCTAGTTTGCATGTTAGAGAAGGACATCTACACTAGAAGTGGGTAGCTCTTTGTGCCCTAAATTTGTTTTCATCGGGCAACACAGGAAAATAATAGTGGGAAGAAGTCCCTAAGAGTTGTGTCCTTGAAGGACTAAGGAGTAGCTAGTGGGCAAGAAGTCCCAAAGGAGCCGAGGGAGCAAAGATAGGGTAGTCTAGAGTTATTCACAAACGAGTTGTGAACAAATCACAAGAAGATCCTATGTGTTGATGCTTTGATGGATGAATGGTCAAGTAGAGGGAAGATTGGAGTCGTGTTTAGTGACCTAAAGGAGCTCGGTTCATCGATATAGGCAAGTTGGTGTTGTCGTGATCTGGGAGCCAAAGGATTGGGCAGATTTTCAGGATACATGACCAAGAGGAGTTGAGAGAACAAGCTACATCAGCAAGATTGTTAGAGTATATTTCTCGGGCTTTGTTTGGTATATAGTTGTTGATACCAAGTCCTAGTTGTAGTCTTGTATCGTTAGGGATGTAAGAGGGACATTATTCATGGTACGGAGCCCTAGACCGTTGTATTACCATTTGTTAACATAACGAAGTTGGTGCTTAAAATTTGTAAAAAGTTGCGTATATTGTGCACTCGATTAATTTATTGTTGTTTATATTCCTTCAGTGCAAAGTAGTTTGTTGTGGTATTTGGATTGGTAGCCTCAATGATTCTAAGACCCTAACCTAGATTCTAGTGTTATGGAAAAACAACAAATTATCAGCTTGAAAATTGTTCTAGTCTTGTCTGCTAACTAGAAAATCAATAGATACATCCATTTGAAATCTTTATTTTCTTTATATTTGTGCCCTTTTTGAAATATCATTCATCACAATTATAGCAAAGACAAAGGCATTGATGTTTGATTTCCATTTCTTTGGGAGATAACTTGTGGATGTGGATTGGTTGTAAGTTGGAGGAGTTAAGGGCAAGCCACCACAAAAGGAGTAGGGTGAATGGTAAATAAAGGTTGCTTGGCTTGTGCATCAACCACTATCTCTACTTTCTTTAGCTCTATCAAGAGCTTCCAAAAATGTTTATGGGTGCTACATCATGATGTGTGCTTTAATTACTTCCTTGAGACCACTAATGAAATATTCTTTAAGAAATAAATGAGATTGACCTACTATGCAAATTGTTGATTGCTCAAAGATGATAATATATTCCATAATTGTGCCTATTTGGCATAATTTAGTCAAGCATCCCAAATGGTTAGTGTCATGTCTCAAAATAGGCATAAAATACTAGCACACATTGGGTCTAGACATTGTAGCCTTTACAAGCCTTTTTTATACCATCACCACCATTTCCAATGTTCAACATCCAAATATATGATCCCCACGTTTAAATTGTGAAGGTCACCAAGTAAAGCCATGGATAGTGAAATAATGCTTCATTTGGGTCACCCACCCTAAGGGATTTTACCCGTCAAATTTGTTTATGTCAAGCTTTGGGAAATGGTGTTATGAATTGTGATCCTGAAAGTGTGGGTGGTGATTATCATAAATCACGCGGTTTGCATGTTGAGTGTGGTAATTTCCTCCTTGGTTGGATTTGATATATGGATGTTCAAGCAATCACCTAATATTTTCAAGACTTCTCCTTGTTGGTTCATTGTTGTAGTCATAACTTGGAGTGTAGAATCAATGTTAGCCACCTTGTCTTCTATTTGTAGGCACTAAGTGCGCTTGTTTTGAGTTGATGGGGGCATGTGATTGGTTCTTTGGCTTGGCCATATTGTGATTTTTGAAGCATAGGACCATCGAAGATTTTGTGAAGTGTTATTACTCACTAATCTCATTGTGGCTAATAGCTCTAAAGGATTCTATTTAGATACAAACCCAAATAACTCTATTGTTAGGTCCATCTAAAAAAGGTTACTTAAGTGGCATACCCACACAATCAACATGATGCAAGGAAGATTTTGAGATAAGTCTCCCACAATGGTATCAAAGAGGGACCCAAAGTAATTTATGAGTATCACTTTTGTAGGAGTATTATTCTTGGTGATTATTATTGCAATGACAATGTTCAAATTCGCTCTAGATGAAGATATGTAGGAGTTTTGCTAATTATAGAAGCTAGTGTTTGTAGGGTCCTAGATATAGTGGGAGTGTCAAGTGCTATATATCTTTAATATACTTGTGGGGTCCAAAGGAAGTCGATCCCAATATCTCAAGGCACTAACTAAGGAGACTAGATTGTGCCTTTAACCATATGACCTAACTACCTAGGTACTAGAAAGTGATCTCCTCAAGTGTTCTTTTTGGTGTACTATGGCAACAAGACCATTGAACAATTGATCTAGATTTGGTTTTAAGTATACCTAGGTGTATTTACTATTCGTATATACCCAAAGGTACATGGAAGTGAGATTCTATGTTGTGTAATACAAGTGTTACTAGGGTTTTCAACAACATTCTTCCAACATAGCCCACATGTATTCCTCCCTAGCTATAAATTTTAGCCATTGAAGGACAAAACACTAGAACATGTCTCTATCTTGAAAAAATATCTACTAAAAATTTAGAGGTGTGCTAGCCTAGGAAATAACCATGATACCACTTATAGTGTTCCTTGACCCTCGAACAATAGAAACATAAACATGTATGTTGAGAATATAATTACGGATTAACCCAAAACAAGAAACAATAAATGAAATATGTATAAATACCCTTGTATACCGAAATGCGAAGAAGAGTACAGAGTTCAGATTGCCTCTAAGGTGGGGAAATTTCATCACCGAGCTGAGCTCTAAATACACAACATGGAACAAACATTCCATTTCCTCCTATCTCCTTAAATAATTTTTCCATAGAAAAACCCTCACTATTTGTTGTCCCTTCACTAATGGGTACCAACTTCCTAGTGAGCATTATAAAGTGGACTCTTTTTACCTTAAATAACTATCCATTGTTATCCAATGGGAATTATTCATAGAGGGTGACGTACATACAAAATTCAACTTGTAAGAATTTCCCAAACTCCCAACACCCGTATTTGGTTCATAGTAATGATTAACCGAACAAATACGTAGCCAAATTCCTAACACAAAAAAATATAGGGGAAACAAAAACTCGAATCGAATCACATACACAAACAAATTTCTTCCCAATCAACAATTCTTCATTAATAAATTAATCATGGAACTTACTTGGGTTCTCTACTTGGGATAATGGCCCAATTGAGAAAATAAAAAACCGTTCACTAGCGTCGTCGCATTCTCTTGGACCAAGCACCCACTCATTGAGAAGCTTGTCTCTATCTTGTGGCTCGCTCGTTGTGTCTTTTCCTTACCTTAGACTTGCCTTTATAACTACATTGTGGAACACCGACCTCATCCCCGCCATGCGACAAGACGCCCACCGTCCACTATCCATAAGCCATCGCCCCTCATGCACACACAATACTATTGTTAGAAACACATGTAACTAGAGAAAATTCCTTCTTGAATTTCTGTGTAAAGTCATCAATCTTAGTTGATGTTGATGCAACCACCGGTCCTCCTCCTCCTTCTTGTATAGACACTAGCTCGCATAGTGACCAATCTCGTGACACGCAAAAACACTTCACTTTGTTCATGTCCTTCACGTAGTAGATCCCCCCACTTCCTTTTACTTTACCTTTTTCCCTTTACAACAAGAGAAAAAATTCTCCTCGTCATCCTTACCATCATGTTGGCCCGTAGTTTTGGAATGTCTCCTCATCTCTTCCTCATACGATGTCATCCCACAATCTATCCCAACTAGGTATATTTTGTTGAGATTTTGAGGTAGCATCGGGTGTGCTCTAGCCCCTCGAAATTTTGTGGAGGGGCTAAGATTACACGAGACCTCAAAAACCCGTAAAGTGTTTGGAGAAATTTCATCTCGGTGTATGAGATATTCAAATATTAATTTTTTTTAATGAGGACCCCAAGTCTAACTTAGGACATTAGAAAAATTAAAGTGAATTAATTAAACACATACGTATGAAATGTTCTAAGTGACGCGGATCAAGTAGTCTTTTTAATCCCGAACCGTCGATTAGAGACATTCCCTAAGTTTAGACCGAGGAAATATTTAAAAAATTATTGATAATCTAATTGAGACACTTCTAGGCGAATTTCTCAAAAACGATTTTTTGGGTTTTGGAGCTCTCATGTATTCTAGCCTTTCATATAGAGAAAATAGAATTTCATATCCCATTCAAAAATTCAACATGATACATAGCAATTTTAAGGATATCAAGTTCAATGGGATTGTGGCATTTCATTAGATTATATCATGTATGAAGGTATGTGATTAACATTTAATCAAGAACACCAAGCCCTATATGTACCCCGAAATTGTTGGTATATATAGCATCATGTAGGTCATTTTTAACGATTATATCATTCTATCTTGATTATTTATTTATTTGTCCTTTATGAATTTATGTCTATCGCCCTTCTTATGTTGGATGTTTGTTAGGAAGAAGATCTCAAAGAGATAGAGAGAGAGTAGTGATGTGCCCCTCTTGATCACATTGCTACACAAGAATGAACTAGAATAAATGAGTGAATGAAGGACTTTCTCCCTTGTCTATGTATATGCGAGATAAGGGAGGCCAACAACATATATGTGGATCAAAACCCTTACAAGCAACCTATAGTAAGACATGTAGGTTTAGACATGTGGAGAGCTACACTCCCGCAGTACACATGTCAAGCTTCAAGGTGATTTTGCCCACAAGCAAAGCCGTAAATTCAAAGGTACTCCACAAGGTGTGTCTAACACTCCTACAAGACTCCAATGACTCCAACAAGTCTCCTAAGCCATCTATTCCATCGATTCCACTTCCCTTGGATGAGCACTTGCAACCTAGGCATCCTTGAGCCAAATCCAAACCACCATACAAGCATCCAAGCAACCCTATGCTCTTTAGGGACAAATTCCATCCTCTTGTGAATTTCTACAATGAATTTCCTACTCGCAAAGATCTCGATATTATTTCTCCTACTTATTATTCAACAATAAGTTATTTACAAAAATTACTTCGAAAAACATCAAAATAAATTCTACTGCAAAGTCCTCACAACCAAAATACCGAGCAAACTATAAACAAATACAAGCACAAGATTGACACAATTATTTTTGGACAATTGTCCTCTTAAAAGCCAATGTGGGAAAATTCAGTGCACGTATGAGGGGTTTCTTTATTATTCTTCAACAAAATCTCTTGTACGTAAAATAACTCGGCATAATAGAAGAGGAATATTTGTGAGAAATTTACAACCAATTTCCTCACGTGCTTTCTCGCTAATATCATTTTGACTCGATCCACATCTTCTTCTAGAAGTTACACCCACAATTCGGACATTAATACTCATTAATTAAGTTTAGATTTAGGGTCACAAAAATAATAATTAATTTATCAAATAAAACTTGTCTCCGAGTGGAATTTCCCAAAATGATTTTTGGGTTATCCGGAATACATGTGTCTAAGCCTCTTCACAAAATTTGAGACTTATAGACATCCGATGCTACCGCAAATAAACACTCCCTCTTAGCAAGGAATGTGCTCTAGCAATACACCTTGTTGCATACCCGCTTCTAACTCGTAAGCATCTCCCTTTTGTGTCCGCTGATGTTTGATGCGCCGTTCACCAACCATCGTGCTTCACGACCTCGCTACAATCAACACTCGCATCCACGTACTACAACTCCCTCTCAATGCCGCATCTGTGGTCGAGATATCACCCGTTTCGCTTCGAAACAAATTCTCTACCATACCCATCTCGCTCCTTGAAGTGAACAAACTTGGCTCTCCCGAGAGCTTTGGTGAGTATGTTTGCCACCCGACTCCCTGTGGGAGACGTATTGCCACCTGTATCGCCCCTTTACGCTCGATCACGCCTCTAATAAAATGACACCTAATGTCAATTTGATTTGACCCGGTCATGAAATACAGATTCTTAGAAAGTTTGATACAACTCTTGTTGTCATAGTAGGTATCGGTCACTTCCATATTTTTTCGTAACAGCATTCACTAACAATGCTTTCTAAGCCATATGGCTTCGCATGTAGGCGCGCTTGCTCGCCATACATTCCGCCTCTGCCGAGCTCGGTGCTACGAATTTCTGCTTCCCACTACACCGTGAAGGTCATCCTTGATCCGATGTCAAGCAATACCATGAGTTACTCTTCCGATATACTCGAACCGCTCGCCCAATTTGCGTCCCGTGGAACCCTGCTCAATCTCGACATCATCTCCACAAGTGTATTTCAACCCATATTCGATCATTTCCCCGCACATATCCGAGAATGTGCCTTGTTGCCGCCCAGAGTGTACCCTCTTCTGGCTCTACCATGAATTGACTTAGGGTGTTGACGCAAAGATAGAGATGATCGGCCCGAGTGTTGACATGTTACATAAGTGACCCAATGAGCTACCTCGTACAAGGTGGGGTCCACTTCCTTGTTTTCTCGATGCATCTATCTTCTTCCAGCTGGTTATTATGGGTGTTGCCATGAGTCGAAACAAATCCTCGCATCCCGAATCTCTTCGAAATTTCGAGGCATATCTTTCTTGTCCCTAGGGAAGATTTCTCCATTCTTCTACCAAAACCTCCAACCCTTGAAATTAATGTGTTGATTTTTGGGTAGTATCGGATGTGCTTTAGCTCCGAAACCTTGTGGAGGGGCTAGGACACATGAGATCTCCAAGAGCCATAAATTGTTTGGAGAAATTCCACCCTGTGAGCCTAAGTTATTCCAATAATTAATTATTTTAATGAAGACCCTAAGTCTAACTTAGGGACATTAAATAATTAAAGGGAATTAATTTAAAATGTGGGTGAGAATGTTCTAAGCAAGGTTACTTGGAAGCGGGAGCGGGAGCTGGGAGCGTGAGTAGCGGAGCGAGCGCGTGAGCGCCATTTTTAAAAGTTTCCGGGTCCTACGTTTGCTGGGAGCGTTTTTATATATATATATATATTTTTAATATTTTTTATATTTTTTATATTTTGATGCATATATGTCAACAAAAAACATGTAGAATGATGAATTAGACATAAAAAAACATAAAAACATAGATTGAATCATATAACATCAATCATCTAGAAGTTATAATCTTCATCAACCATGCCCACGAGTTGGAAAGCAGAACATATTGACTCTTGAGTCTCGCAAATCATCAATCTAAGGGTTTCAAGCTTTCAAAATTCAATATATAACATTTATCATCATTGATATATAACATTTATCATCATTGATTTCAAATTTCAATATCTAACATTTATCATCATTGATTCATTGATTTCAAAATTCAATATACATTTATCATCATTGATATATATATTATAACATTTATCATCATTGATTCATTGATTTCAAAATTCAATATACATTTATCATCATTGATATATAACATTTATCATCATTGATTCATTGATTTCAAAATTCAATATATAACATTTATCATCATTGATTCATTGATCACCATATAACTTTCATGAAGCATCATATTCATAATTCATAATGACTTGTAAACAATAAACTTATAAATGCCAACTTCATTAAAAATTTAAATATATGAAATCGCAGCAAGTCAAGTTTCAACTGCTTCAACGTCAACAACAAATAGAGAATAGTAAACAAATAAATATATTTTATCCTGTCGGCTCCCTTGCCACGCCCACGAGAAATGTCTAATTTCGTGGAGCCACGCAGGAATCGTTGGTCTTCTAGTACTCTCAGGAGTACCATGACCACGACTCGAAGGTGGAGGCCGGATCCGCAAAGGAACAATAGTGTGATATCGAGGAGTGGCACTGCACTCGGCACCCTGCTCTGCTACTGACGCAGATAGTGGGACCGGCTGTGTGTGGCGGTGCTTCATCATCATCCCTATAAAGTTCTCGTTCCAATTCTTCTAGATGTAACGTGCCGTCCCTCCAAATTATCATCCTCTCAGGTTGTTGTCCCGGCACTCGTATGATTGATCCTCATTTGCCCGATCACGTAAGAATGGCCGAGCAACCTCAAGTTATAATGCACATAAACCAAGCTTTCAAAGTCTCTGTTTCTCATTCAACTCGTTTCTTCTCACATTGTGTATAAAGTTGTAGGTGCTCCAACACCTCTCGCAGTAAGAAGTGTTCACAACTTGTAGAGAGAACTTTTTAGCCAACTTTGGCAAAAGTCCCATGCCGCCATATGCTTCCCACCATGTGAGAGCATCGAGACTCGTCCCTCGTCTTCCATTGCATGGAATGAACCAAAGTTAGCGAAAGCAACCTCGAAGTATTTGCCCTAATTCAAGGCGCAGCCTAGCACACTCTTCCCCGTCGGTACCAATTTGTCCAATGCCTTCATGTACCCTTCTTGTACCTACGGATCTCGTGTGAGGTTTCACCCTAACCCCACCTCCAGGTGCAAAGTTGGCCCAACCAAGATGGAGAGTAATACTTTTGAGCGTAAGGATATATGCCAAAGCATGCATAGGAACATTGAGTTTATTCCACCGTGCACACACACAAACCATGAATCATAGCATACAAAAATGGGATCATTATCCTTAACAATATCTTTTATTTGCCCCCAACATGCTATCCATCTCGCTCATAAACCTCTCCAATCCTATCGGTTTATCAAGATCTCGCAAAGCGAATCATGTTATAAATGGGCTTGGTAAAACTCACAATTTCCTTCATACGTGCCCAAAACGCAGGGTCAAGGGCGTCTCCTCCACATGTTCAAAACTTTGCCTCGTCAACCATCGTTAAGCCGCCTCTGTCCTTTAATAAACCGCCCGGTTGTGGGCTTGATACCATTGCGATCATAATGACTCTCTTACCTTCAAAAGGCGCCCGAAGGTGAGGTAATAACTAGCAAATCTAGTTTTTCCTATTTTCAACAACTCCAATTTGGAGTGAGTACGGAAAAGCCCATGGGTATTGCTATGATTTGTAATAAATTTGATCATTTTCTTACCTCTCTTGTACAAATCACCAAGCCATTTGAACCAAGGTTGTTTGTTTTTTATGATATCATGCATCAAAAGGTTCATTGTGTGAACCAAACACCCGCACCAAAAAATGTTGGGGTATTTATCCTCAACAATTGCTCCCAGCCGCCTTACGCTTAGCAGCATTATCGATGATGACCTCGTATCACATTGTATGGCCCGTACTCTTTTCAATTATTTCAAGTAATGGCTTTCTGCAATGTTAATGCGCTTTTGAATTTATCTCGAATAATCATAAGTCTGCTGTGAACACCGCACCACTAACCGACACAGCCCAAAACATTTATCAATGGTTTTCCTTTTTACATTGGTCCATCCATCGAGACAATGGACAACCCATGCTCATTCCACGAACCCTGTCATTCTAGCCAAAGAATGATTTATTTTAGCTCTTTCATGATCAAGACCCACGTCGCTCGGCCTTGTCATACCCGTGGGCTTTTTGTATCCTTCGGGGGCATCATTAATGGCGTAAACCATTTCATGCCAATAAGGTGAGCGAAGAACATTGAATGGCACCCCACATGCATATAGAAACCGGTAAACTTTTGAATCCACATCATTCCTACACCCTTCGTCTAGGAAATCGGATATGGTTCTACGCCTTAATCCAAGGCCACTGCTTCCGAAACCACCGGGCATGGGTGGAAGTTGAATGTGTTGGGCCTCGAATCAGGTGGATACCCTTAGATCTTTTAGATGATCTCGTATGGCAACCCCTCTTCCTTCCTATATATCTCTCTCTCGTGGTGCTCGCCCGATAGAAGTACAAACTTTGATTCCAAAATTTTTTTAGTTCCATCTCCCGGCATTATCCCACAAAGGTGCCTTCTCGTACGGGTGTATGAACCATGGTATTGTTTATTGCAATGGGGGCAAAATAAATTTAGTGGTTCCACCACCTTTCCCTCCTTCTTGTTTTTGAACATATTTCCACAAAGGATATTGGTCTTGTTTAGTTGGGGATTCTAGGTCCTCGTGGTCTCCACTCCCCCACTTCCTCCTCAAAGATAATCCTCCTCTTCGTGATTTTCTTCGGATCCACCATAACTTCCTCCCTTCATCCTCCTCTTCTCTCGATTTGTCTCTTTCTTCTAGCACTCTCCAACACCATTATCACAAAGAAAGGAACCAACATGAGGAAAATTCCTAGCCATATAGCCATGATGGAAACAAGTTTCAAGTTTCAGAATCTAGCCCGCAAAACAAATAGAAAAATGCCAAATGGGAATAGGAAATGCAACATAGGAAAACAACAACTCATTTTAAAAGTTTTAAATCCAATAAAATGCAACATTCAAGCAAAATTCAAGTTTTCATTTTTCAAACCATTTAACAATCTACAAATTCATCTTAGAAAATACAAAATTGGATTAGAAGGCCTACTCTTTCTTGCAATCCTCCCTTGTCAACTCTTGCTCCTTGCTCTCCCGTCGCCTTTGCTCCTTGCTCTCCGATTGCTGCCAACCAAACCTTGCGCTCTGGCTCTCTTTCTCACTCAATTTCACTTCTCAACTAACAAACAATAACCGAAAAATGAAACTTTTATATATAAAAATCGGAAATTTTTCATAAAAAAAATTTCCGCGCGGCGGGGGAGCGTTTTCTCGTCGGAGCGTTCGGGAAGGAACGCTCCCAAACGCTCTCCGCGTTTAAAAACGCTCTCCCGAAGCGTTTTTTTAACGTCGAAGCGCTGCGGGAGCGTTCGCTCCCCGAACGCTCCTCGAACGCTCCCGAAAAACAGGGGAGCGTTTTTTTCGGAGTCGGAAAGCGCTTTCCGAGAAACGCTCCCGACAGAAGCTGCTGAAGCGCGTTTTCCTAGCGTCAAACGCTCCCGAACGCGAGCGCGTTTCCGGAGCGGGAGCGAAGGGGTATGAAGCTTCCCCGCAACCCCTCGGTTTCTAAGTGATGTGGATCAAGTCTTTTCTAATCTTAGCCATTGATTAGAGATTAGATCAAGACCGTTGAATGTTCAACGAGAAAAGTATTAAAGGAAAGCTTGGGGTCAGTTAGAGAAGACACATAGAGCGGTAGCACTTGAGCTAAGTCGAAATTCTGAGGCGCGGTTTGCTGAGAATTTTCGAGTGAGCTTGCAGTGCAGTGAGTGGCAGATCGACAGAGGGATTTCTGAATCCGAGGCCGAGAATACAATTCCAGAGAGGCATATTTGTACTAGAGAGGCAACGCAGTCTAGGAAGGGTGACGCAGAGGCAGCGTAGGTCCAGCAGGGGTGACGCAGACCCAGCCAGGTGCCAACATAGAGGCTGACACAATCAAAGGAGGGTGACACAGGCTAGGAGGGGCTGACGTAGAGTCAAAGGCTGCAATGCTCGAGTTTTAGTGGGCCAGAAAGGGCTCGTATTCCGTAGATCAGAGAGAGTGACGCAGCCACACTGAAGGGTGACGCAGTGACTACGTAGGAACTTGTGGGGTTCCTCATTCTCAGCTGGATCAACCATATTTTTTGTCTCCGGAGATACGGGTACATCTGTCGGGATTTCTCTGTTGGGAAAACGACCACTGGTGCCCTTGTTTGTATTCAAAATTCTGCATAATAATAAAACCCTCAAGAGTTGTTGTACTGGTTTTCCTGCATTGGGTTTTTCCAGGGACATTGGTCCAAAAAATATTGTATGTCCTTTGTCATGTGTGCTTAATTATTCAATACTTGATCTGTATGTATGTGTAGGTTGCAGTGGTATTTACTTTGATGTTTTACTGAATAATTCAGGAAAATAACTTGTAAATTAAATCAGACAAGTAGGAGAAGTAAATCAGAACACTGCAATAGGGTTTCTATAATAAGGATTCAAAAATTTTCACATGGTATCAGAGCCATTGCAGATCAGGGGGAGCTGAAGCCATCAGCAAAGTGACGAAGATTTTTGATGCAAGAAGGTGGCTGAGACAACACAGATCCAAAAAGAGGCAGCACAACACCAGAGGGACAACGTAGACCCAACAGGGGTAATGCAGAGCCTGTCTAGCTGACGCAGAGGCTGACACAGGCCCAGAAGGGTGAAGCAGTGCTTGTCTAGCAAACTCAAAGCTGACGCAGAGGTTGATGCAAGCCCAAGAGGGTGACACAGTCAGAGAGGGTGTGACGCTGTACCGGTTGCCGTGGCTGGAGATGTAGTTCTGTTCTTCAAAGTTGCTGGTGGGACATTGTTTCTGTCGGTGCAGAGCAATGTCTAGTTGGGTTGACAAAGTAAGGGGAAACAGTTCCTCAACAGACTTTCTAACCAAGAATTATGAGATCCGATCAGCAGAGTGATTGGAGAGGGTTGATTCGACAACATTGGTGGAGGATATTCGGGAGGGAAATCACTTGTCAAAGGGAGCGTATTCTCTAGAGGGTTTCTATCGCCAAAGAAACCCAGATCCGGTCTCTTGCTGAGAGGAGTAACAGAAGAGGGGAGAAGAGTATATGTTTCGACAGTTTTTTAGCAGATATGGCCTCTCATGGACTGAGGGATCAGGACAAGTTAGATGGAGCATCTAGCTTCATCATCTGGAAAGCCAGAATCCTATCAGTCATTGACGAATATCGTATCAAAGATCATGTCGAGAGGGTTGTAGCTGTTCCGGTCGATGCTGATCCATTAAAGAAGTATGAGGAAAATCAAGCACGAGCTAAGCGCTTGATTATGGACAAAGTGAAGGATCATGTGGTCACACATGTTGCCGAGAAGAACAAGGCAAATGACATGTGGACAACGTTGATTAAGCTGTATCAAGGCACCTCCGTCCAGAGGAAGATGCTTTTGGAGAATCAGTTGCGACTTGGGTGCAACTCCTAATGATGGTCTCATGGTGAGGATTGCCCTGAATGCAGTCACTGATGATTGGGAGTCCTTTGTCCAAAGTATTTTGGACAGAGCACAACTTCCAAATTGGGAGGACATGTGGGAAACTCTTCGTCAAGAGGAGATTAGGAGAATGTCCAAGATGGGCAGCAACAATGGAGGAGCCAAGATCATGAAGGAGGAGGAGGAAGATGCGTCTCTCGCATCTAAGGGACAACGACAACAACAAGGGAAGAAGAAAAAGGACCTCTCAAAGGTCCGGTGCTTCAGATGTGGCGAATTAGGACATTTCGCTAATACTTGTCTTCAAAAGAAGAAGGGTAAGGAAGATTTAGATTCTAAGGCTGCGACAGCCAAGGGGGATGCTGGCAGTGATGATGATGTGGCTATTAGTGCTAATGTACGTCGAGAGAAGAGGTGGGGCGACATAGATCTGTAGATTTGTAAATTTTTGAAGATGTTTTATGCTTGATGCAAATTTACTTCAAACTTCAACGACCCGATACTAAATAGCAATCACATAAACATGAAAGTAAAATTTTGATAGAAGATACCATTAGATCGACAGAAGACAAGCCAAAATTATACTTAACTTTTGATCAGCAAAATATATGTGTTGTGGTGCGTTATGGCGGTCAACAGGATGCTTCAACCAGCAAAGTCTCCTCACGATCAGCCAACTAGCAGTGTCACACAACCTCAAGACAACTCCAATAAAGTCAACCCAAAGTCAACGATGTCCAGTCAATGCAGTCAACGCAAAACAACCACAACAAAAAGTCAACGCAGCAGGTCAAAGTCGACATCCAGCCTCGGTATGTGTGCCAATCAATGCGGCCTTCAGAAATCGGAAGTTTGGTGAAGTTTGGAGGTCAAAGAGCCAAGCATTGACCAAAGTCAACACTGGTCAAACCTACGCTGAAACCCTAAACAAATCTGTACCAGAAACCATGGTTTTGAAAATCGCGATTAAATCGCGATAAATTGAAAAAATCGCGATTTTTTGAACAAAACGATATTAAAAAAATCACGATTTTTTCGGTAAAAATCGTGGGCCCATCAAACAGCAACCCTATAAGTTCAAAAATCGATTTTTTTTTGGGTCATTTTTTTGTCGATATTTCCTTTATTTTTCATTTTCATCCTTTTACTTAAATTTTTAACATTACCATGAAATGACTCAGGATATTTAAGAGTGGTTTCGACCTCATTGGATTTCATATGGAGAAACTAGAATTTTAGATTTCACTCAAAATTCAGCAGACTTAATGGTTTTCAGGGTGTCATGGTTTGGGGATTTGCATTGTTTCCATTTGATTCTATTATGTGTAAGGGTATGAGATTGGCATTTGATCAAGAGTATGAAGTCCTTTAAGAACCTTGATGTTGGTGGCATTGATTGTTGAACTTTGTTGATGTTGGTGGTATTGATTGTTGAACTCCCTTACCGTGGCCTTAACAAGAATGTACCCTTCACTCAAAGGAAAACAGCTGGTTAGGCATGTTAATCTTTTTCTACCGCATTTTAAGGTTGAGGAGATGAACCCTTCACTCAAACCAAAATCATTGGTTAGGCATGTTAAACTTTTTCAATTTCTATCATGTCATAAGGTTGAGCAATCCAAGTCTGAAGACTTTGAGCTAGATGATGTTTATGTATCTCTTGTTGATGATCCCATTTCTAGTAGCGATGAATCAATGATGAGTTTCATGAGGAGGAGGAGGAGGAGGAGCAACAACAGGAGGAGGAGGTGACACTACCTACCCCTGCTACCGGTAGAGGAGGTGGTCTGCCTCCTTTAGCTCCTGGTGCTTCAGGATCTGGAGCACAACAGAGTCCATTGCCAGCCCCGCCAGCTTCTTCGTCTAGAGGGAAAGCTGTTACATTTGCTCGCAAGAGGGGCAGAGGAAATCAATAGTATAGGTTATTTGGTGCATTCCTTTGTATGTAACATTATGACTCATGATATGAGATACATTATTATATTTTTTGTTGATATTTTGAGGTTGAGTTGAGACTCAGGACTTAGTATTCAGGACATGATTCACTATTATGTGTGATGTAGCACTAGACATGATATTACATGTCTTATATATTAGTTTTTTTTTCATATTTATGTGTCAATGCATTTATTTTATGTTGTGGGTGCTTTAGATATTAAAAAAATTGAAAAAAATGAATATTTTTGTATGTGCCGATTTTTTCCCGATTTTTACGATCTTTTCCAATTTTTTCCCCTCGCCGATTTAATCCCGATCGCGATTTTCAAAACACTGCCAGAAACCCTAGCTGTTGCTCCCCACGTGTGAGAAGAAATGCCTCCAA
>CM076578.1:1883303324-1883363270 GCA_034641835.2 Pinus albicaulis
AGTCACAGGAAGCCTGCAACCTTGCCTAGGATTTATGAGTTATCGTGGAAGGAGCCTCTCTAATGTACTCACTAGATCAAGGTGGGAGCAGGAATGGGGTCTTGAATGATTTATTCCAACAAATACCAAGATTTGCAACCCCTAAGAAGACCACCTTATCCAAAGGATAAAACAACTAGGTTTCAATCCAAAGACACGGTTAGGGCATCAAATTTTTGGAGATTTAATTGTGGGAATTCAATCAAACTTGGAGATTTTATAGAGGAGGCACTAGTGTAGATACCTATCCAAACAGTTTTGAATGACCACTCCTCTATAAGATTTTGCAGGAAGCCCTAGTTGGCCGTCTAGAAAAAGGGGCCGAAAAGTTGGGAGGAGAGAAAAGTGAAGTAAAGGAAAGGTGACCACCCATTTTACTTGGATCAGTGCATAATCCTAGGGCACAAAGAGCATTAATCACTTGTAGCATTTCCACCCATCAAAAATTTTTAAGTGAGATCTCTAACAAAATAACATTTACAAGATGACAAGAGATATATCCATCCATAGAGCAACAAATGGCACCAAGAAACAACAAAATTTTAGCCTCAAAAGATATTGAAATGCATCAACAGAAGTCTCCAATGGTCATCCAAGAAAAATTGCATAATTCTTACAAGAGAATAGATCAAAGAGATGATGAAGATCTTTCACAATGGGAGAGATCTAAATTAATATGATCCTCTATCTAATTCAAATTAGCCTAAGATGCCTCTAAAATTATTTTAATGTGCAAATAACATATCCTTGGTGACAAGCCCACCAAGTAGCTCATAAACTAAAGAATAAGCCATCCAAAGTGAGCCGAAATGATGGAATCATGGTGCAAAAGAGTTGTTGGAAGGCCGAAATGAGTTCTCAAGGTGCCATAATGAGAGTGAGAGCTTCATGAATGATAGACAAGGGGGTGGCCCCTTATTCTCCAAGTAAAACATCAGGTGGTGCTCCAAAGTGGCTCTGGGGCACAAGTAGTGGTCTCATGGGTATCTTGATGAAATATAAGTCTGTAGACTGCTCCAAATGAGGGTACGAACGATGGTGCTTGCCCTCCCATGTCTCAAGGATGAGAAAAACCTCCTCTGGGCCTCAGATCAGCTGCTAAAACTTGTATATACTGCTAACCCAGCTAGGGGCAATGTTGGTCCAAGTGCATCATCTCGCATATGATGTGGGGAATGAACAAACTGCTGAAGGTGGTGAGGGTTCCCATGGCATGAGATAATGCTCTGACACATGATGGAAACACAAGTCTCAATGCATCCCTACAAGTGTCAATATGATCCTCTAGTGGGCTTGGGCCTAATTAAGTTTCCCAGCACATAATGAAACCACATGCCAATCCTGTATAAGATCCAATGTGGCTCCTCACCTTCAGGCAAAATAATTCACTAGTGCATCTAAGTGAATCAAGCTTGTTAGTTGAGGGCACAAATGAAACTTCATAATGGGCTTCCCTTCCAAATTTGGGGCTTTAAACATGTAATGGTGTTACCTCACTATAGGTAGGAGTGGCTAATAAACCCTATTAGGTGTTCGCAGGCCCTAAAGTGAAGGGCATGTCCAAGGTACATCCTTCAAGTGGTAGATGTCATGTGAAAAATGATGAGGTGGATAGGGACACGGGGGTCTCAAGGCCAGATGACATGGGCTCAAGGGTGGTAATGATGAGGAAAGACCACATATTTGAGTGTATAAATCAGGGTTTCCCAAGTATTGCCCATCACAAAGCAGTAAAGCAGTAGGGGAGTTCCCACGGGACTAGGGTTGAGGATTTACCCCCCCATTTAAGGTGAGGGAACAACAATACAATCGAAACCCTTCCTTCTTCCAAATCACCCAATAATCCATACCCAAGTGTGTCCAAGAAGAAGCAAAAGCACCTATTTGCACAATGAAAGAAATACCTTTAAGATTAGGTGGCCCACCTTCAAACATACGATCTCGACATATCGGCGAGGGGACATATGACTGGCTTAGGGAGCAGAGATCAACTAGCACAACATCGGCTACACTGGTGGTTGTCAATGGTTGTTGGTTGCCAATTGAAGGCAAATCTAGGAGAAAATTCTCCTATGGGGTCTCTTGAGCATGTTGCCATTGATGTCAAAGCAGGCGCAGGTGCAGAATGTTAAGCAGTTGTAGGATGTCGAGCAGATGTGCAACACGTCATTGGTGTCATTGCAGAAACAGGTATGCAGGGGATGATGCAGTGAGAGGATGGAGTGAAAAAACCCTAGCCCCATGGTTTGGATTCTTGGACGATAGACATACCCCACTTTTGTTGGCATTTTTTGAATAGCATATTAGTGTGTTTGTCCTCGTGTCCCTCACCAATGGATTCTCCTAGTCATGATGATTCTGGCAGTATGTGGAGTGTCTCGTGGGCCTTCACAGTTTGTGAAATATGCATCGTCAAAGTTGAAAACCCAACTAATGGGCTAAAACCCCAAGGGTTAATCAATATGGCAACCATGTGTGATGATGTGGCAAAAGGTTGGATGGTGTGCTCTAAAGCATGATGACATGGCATCCCTAATGGTGTTTTTGAAGTGGCAGCTTTTGTAATTAATGGACCAAAGATGGAAAATTTATATGTCCAAAAAGTTTTTTTTAAATAAATAAATAAAATAAATATAAACAAAATTAATAAAACATTTATGCATGTCAAGTTATTTGGACTACTATAATAGTCAAAAATAAAAATAAAAAGGAATTTAATTTCCGAGTATTGGTGTGCCACTCTTCTAGATAATTCTCCAAAATTCAAATATTAAATTTCGCTCTCTTCAAAAGAAAATGCAGGCCAGAATTACATGCTCATAAAACTATATAAGCACATCAACTATCTCTCCAAATTGCCAGCGAAGAATGAAATAACTTCTCTGCAACCAAGTATAGTACCTATTTGATTTTTGACACTGTGGAGAAACATTTTATCTGCGGCTATTTGAATCCGGTGAGCATGCGAATTAAGTGATGTTGGACCACAAGGGGAGCTACGACTCTCTATAACGATTCAATGGTTGAGAACTGCGGTGGTTTTTTTTTTGGGGCAGAGGACGAATTCTTGAAAGTGATCGTTGATAAGATCTCATTTTTTCCTGCGGCCAAGAAGAAATCAGTCTAAATGCAATCTGTTTCAGATTGGGAATCCGTCCTTTTTGGTGTATTGATATTAGGGTTTCATTTTTCTCTCGCGGGTGGATCGAATGAGTGATCTTGCCTTGAATTCGTGTTCCTATGGTGATGGAAATGTTATGGTTTTTGTTTATATCTGTGGGTTTCGCTGGGGAATTTCTGATTCGCTAAAGCTTCTGAGCAATTCCTGTGGCCAAGAACAAAAGCACTTCCGATTGAAATCCAAGCCATCTCTTATTTCTTTCTAGGCTCTGTTCTAAATTTTTCTACGAAAGTAGATCATAAGAGAGGCACAAAATTTTGATCTCTATGACAATGTTAAGGGTTTCGGAGAATTTTAAGTCTGAAGCTATTTCCTGTGGGATCTCCTTTACTGGCCCTTGGGTTTTAGGTTGGTACTGCATGGGAAACCCTGATTTTGGTAGTGTGGTCCCACTCCATCATCCACATATATTATTCCCCTTCTGCTTATTACAAACCCATTCATCATCTTTCCCACCTAGGTCCACATTTCTCCACTAGGTCCACAAAGGGTTACTGTTGATTTATGGTAGCATCGGATGTGCTCTAGCCTTGTAATTTTGTATATAGGCTAAGACACGTGTATTCCATAATACCCATAAAGGATTTTGGAAAATTCCACTTAGAGATGGTTTTATTAAATTAATTAATCGTTTTTAATGTTTTTCCTAAGTCTAAACTTAGGGAAACTGATTAATTAAAAGGGTATTAATTAAACTAAGTGTGAATCTTCTAGACAAAGCCATGGATCAACTCTTAGTTAATCTTAGCCCTTGATTATGATTTACTCTTGGCCCTTGATTATGATTCAATGAAAGATTATAAAGGAGAAACTCGATGAGCATTTGGAAAACACATCAGACGGAGAAAGAATCAAGAAATCGATTTCTTCAGTTGAAGGAAGAATCGAAGTGATTCTCGATTGCAGAGAAGGGAAGGTGAAATATTCAAGAGGAAGATTTTCTGAAGCATAGGGAGTACAGGGAGAGAAGAAAGAAGGGAGCCACAGCAGCAACGCAGAGATAGCCACGCAGCAGTTACGTTGGGCCAGCGTAGAGCAGCAAAGGGAGTTTCGATTTTAGTTGGTGAGGCAGCTGAGGATTCATCCAATATCTAGAGGACATTTCTGGAAGGGGAGAGAACTCTAGTCTCAACCAGCAGTGAGCATTGAAGCAGTCACAATGAACAGCAGTAGCAATGACACAGTGACAGCGTGGGGGACGCAATCACTGCGCAGAGATTACGCAGAGCTACTCAGTGTGGGTGCAGGTCAGTGTCGGAACTTCGTGGCAAAGTGAGAATTGTCTCACTAGCCTATTCTTATCAGATTTCTTCAGGTGATTGATTGATGATTACAATCACACATTTGTACTCAGAATTCCTGCATAATAAAGAAACCCTCAGATTTGTTGCACTGGTTTTCCCACATTGGGTTTTTCTGGGGACAATTGTCCAAAAATAACGGTGTCTATGTGTGAATACTTGTGCTCTTTCTTTCATATTGATTATGTATTGTGAAGTCTGCAGCGTATTTTATTTTGATATTTAACACAGTGAAATGTTAAATAATTGTGAATCAGTACAATAGAAGAAATATAATCAGTAGCTACAGTAGGATTCTATATTATAGAATTTTCACATGGTATCAGAGCTGTCAGATCCAAAGGAAGCAGGGTCAAGGAGCAGACTACGCAAACCAGAAGCTTTAGAAGTGACACAGCACAGGGAAAAGAAAGCACAGATAAGTATGGCAGACTTAGATGTTTTATCCTCTAGGTTAAAAGAGGATTATGCATGCTTGTCAAATTCAGCATCTGCAGGAATCTGGTATATTGATAGCGGGGCTTCAACTCATATGACTAGAGTACGAGAATATTTCTCGAGCTATAGGGAGGAGCAGATGAACTTCCAAATCACTATGGGGCATAGCACGAAATGCACTCCAGTTGGGAGAGGAACCATAGTGTTTCAGAAGAAATATGGAACCAGTGTCAAGGTCATAGATGTACTACATGTGTCGGGGCTTGGGATGAATTTAATCTCAGTATCACAGTTGCAGGACAAAGGGTATGACATACACTTTATCGAGAAGAAGGTATATGTCAAGCACCCAAGTTGGAAGCAAACAAATCAGGTCGGAGTTAGGAGCAACAGACCATACAAGTTGTAGCTTGAATCTCCGATGGCACTAATCAGTAGTAATCTTGAAGACAAGAAAAGGTTGAACGAACTTTGGCATAGAAGAATGGGGCACTTGCACCATGCTGCATTAAAGATGCTTAGAGAGACAGTTGTTGGGGTACCTGTTCTCAGCACGGAGCATGATGATGTATGTCGAGGATGTGTACTTGGGAAGTACGCTAAGGCAGCCTTCCTCAGAAGTGAGAACCGAGCAGCAAGCATATTAGGACTAATACACTCAGATATTTGTGGACCAATGTCCACTAACACTCTCAAGGGTGGAAAATATTTTGTCACATTCATTGATGATCGCTCCAGGAAGACCTGGATCTACTTACTGAAAACAAAAGATGAAGTATTTGAAAAGTTCAAAGAATTCAAGGCTCTTGTTGAAAATATGATGGGGAAGAAAATCAAGACATTGCGTTCAGATAATGGTGGAGAATACCTAGATGGAGACTTCACAGATTTCTGTGCAAAAGAGGGCATCAGGAGGGAGTGGACTACGCCATACAATCCCAAATATAATGGTGTGGCAGAACGGAAAAACAAGACTATTGTAGGTGAAGCCAAGGCTATGTTATTTGATCTTGGATTGCCCAAATATTTATGGGCTGAAGCCTGCAACACGGCAGTGTACATCCAGAACAGGACTCCTTATAGAGCATTAAGGAAGAAGACTCCTAAAGAATTTTTCACAGGGAAGAAACCAGAGGTAGGGCACCTTCGGATATTTGGTAGCATGGCATACTATCATGTACCAAGCAGGAAGAGAAGCAAGCTTGATCAAACTGCAAAAAGTGGGTATCTTGTAGGATACAGTGAAACCTCCAAGGCATATAGGATATTTATTCCTAGCAGCAGGAAGGTTGTGATAAGACGTGATGTTAAGTTCATGGAGGATAGATCTTTTCAGAAATTGCGTGATATGTCGGCAGAGGATCAAACTGCAGAAGATCCCTTGGTCCAAGAGCAGCAGGGGCACAAAGAAGAACAGACAGAAAGACAGACTTTAGTACCCAGTACAGGTACTAACGTTTCCATAGAAGAAGAACCGGAGGATACTCAGTTTGAGGAACAACCAGATCAGGAGGAAGAGTTGAGAGAGCAACCATCCACTATTGGTCGGATCAGTAGGGAAGCTCAACAGATACTGAGGGATGCAAAAAACTTCATTGGGACTCCGAGGAGTGGGAAGAGGCAGCGTAGACCACCTAACAGGTACCAGGCTTTGGTTGCTCAGGTAGAGGAACCCTCCAGCTTCCAGGAAGTTGTTCAGCACTAGGTATGGGTAGATGCCATGATAGAGGAGTATGCTTCTATCATGACAAATGATGTTTGGGAGGTTGTGCCCAGACCTCAGAGCAGATCAGTAGTTGGATCACGATGGATCTACAAGATCAAATACGCAAGGTTCGTGGCAAAAGGGTATGCTCAGAAGGAAGGCATTGACTATGAAAAGACCTTCGCACCAGTTGCCAAATATACCTCCATCCGGACTGTCGTATCCTTAGCAGCGCAGATGGGATGAGAGATTCATCAAATGGATGTCAAGACAGCGTTCTTGAATGGAGAAATTGAGGAAGAGGTATTTATCGAACAGCCAGAGCGTTTTGAGACTCATGAAAGGAAGTCTCATGTATGCAGATTGAAGAAGGCCTTGTACTGGCTAAAGCGGGCTCTGAGAGCATGGTATGGTCGAATAGATATATATTTGCAAAAAATGGGGTTTGTCAAGAGTGACACAAAACCCAATCTTTACTATTTGCTGATAGAGGATGAGCCATTAGTATTGGTACTATATGTAGATGATCTGTTTCTCACTAGATCATTTAGGCTCATCAAGGATTGCAAACGAAATCTAGAAGTAGAATTCGACAAGAAGGATTTGGGGTTGATGCATTACTTCCTAGGATTGGAAGTCTGTCAGAAGAATGGAGATATCTTCATGGGGGCAGGAGAGGTATGCCTTGGAAATTTTGAAGAGGTTCAAAATGCAGGATTGCAGGCCCATGGCCACACCCATGATCACCAATTGGAAAAAGATAGATGCATCTGAAGACGCAGAAGTAGACCCCACCTTATACAGACAGCTCATCGCGTCATTAATGTATTTGCTTAACACCAGAACAGACATTTGCTTTGCTGTCAACACTCTTAGTCAGTTCATGGT
Source organism: Pinus albicaulis (assembly GCA_034641835.2). NCBI lineage: Eukaryota > Viridiplantae > Streptophyta > Pinopsida > Pinales > Pinaceae > Pinus > Pinus albicaulis. Next base: position 1,883,310,877 of record CM076578.1, read on the forward strand.
GGAACCCAAAAGAGTGCACTAGGCAGTAGCAAGGCACATCCTAAAGTATGTACGAGGAACAGTCGAATTTGGTATAAGTTATGGCCGAGGAGAGAATGTCAGACTCAGCGGATTCACAGACGCAGATTGGGCAGGAAGCTCATTGGACAGGAAAAGTACCTCTGGGTATTGTTTCAACATTGGATCGGGAATGGTGTCTTGGTGCAACAGGAGACAGAAGTCAGTAGCGTTGAGCACAGTTGCAGCAGAGTAAATGGCAGCTAGTATAGCTACATGTGAAGCCATATGGCTTCAAAAACTTCTTGTGAGTCTATTCAGGAGCAGGATGGAGCCGACTTTCAAACTCTCTGAGAATCCAGTATTTCATGATCGGTCCAAACACATTAACATCAAGTGTCATTTTATCAAAGACTGTGTTCAGCGTGGGTCAGTGCAACTCCAATACATTCCCACAGGAGATCAGACAGCAGATATACTCACTAAAGCTCTAGGAGGATTAAGTTCACTCAATTCAGAGAACAATTGGATATGACTGAAAACCCATTTCAGTAGTCAATGGATCATCAGCGCAGTTGAAAGAGGGAGTTGCAATACAGTAGCAGTTGGCAGCAACATGCAGAGCCAGCAGCACTAAAGTGGCAACATTTGTGCAGTGTTGGTGAGCAGCATCAACAGCATGGCAGTAGATGTTACAGAAGTCAGAGCAGCACATAGAGTTGTATTGCTAGAGCACTTTCCTCACTAAGAGGGAGTGTTGATTTATGGTAGCATCGGATGTGCTCTAGCCTTGTAATTTTGTATATAGGCTAAGACACATGTATTCCATAATACCCAGAAAGGATTTTGGAAAATTCCACTTAGAGATGGTTTTATTAAATTAATTAATCGTTTTTTAATGTTTTTCCCAAGTCTAAACTTAGGGAAACCGATTAATTAAAAGGGTATTAATTAAACTAAGTGTGAATCTTCTAGATAAAGTCATGGATCAACTTCCAGTTAATCTTAGCCCTTGATTATGATTTAATCTTGGCCATTGATGAGTCAGTGAAAGATTATAAAGGAGAGCTCGATAAGCATTTGGAAAACACATCAGACAAAGAAAGAATCAAGAAATTGATTTGTTCATTTGAAGGAAGAATCGAAGTGATTCTCGATTGCAGAGAGGGGAAGGTGAAATCTTAAGGAGGAAGAGTTTCTGAAGCATACGGAGTACAGGGAGAGAAGAAAGAAGGGAGCCACAGCAACAACGCGGAGATAGCCACGCAGCAGTTATGTTGGGCCAGCGTAGAGAAGCAGAGGGAGTTTGATTTCAATTGGAGAGGTAGCTGAGGGTTCATCCAGTATCCGAAGGACATTTCTGGAAGGGGAGAAAACTCTAGTCTAACCCAGCAATGAGCACTGAAGCAGTCACAATGAACAGCAGCAGTAGTGACGTAGTGACAATGCGGGGGACGCAGTCACTATGCAGAGCTACTCAGTGTGGGTGCAGGTCAGTGTCAGAACTTCGTGGTAAAGTGAGAACTGTCTCACTAGCCTATTCTTATCAAGTTTCTTCAGGTGATTGATTAATGAATACAATCACACATTTGTACTCAGAATTTCTACATAATAAAGAAACCCTCGGATCTGCTGCACCAGTTTTCCCACATTGGGTTTTTCCGGGGACGATTGTCCAAAAATAACGGTGTCTATGTGTGAATACTTGTGCTATTTCTTTCATATTGATTATGTATTTTGAAGTCTTCAGCATATTTTATTTTGATATTTAACACAGTGAAATGTTAAATAATTGTGAATGAATATAATAGAAGAAATATAAACAGTAGCTGCGGTAGGATTCTATATTATAGAATTTTCACAGTTAGCCTCCCCTTCCCTTGGCCCACACCTTGGGTCCGGCTTGAAACAATGCCATGGAGGTTAATGCAGCTGAAAACAAAAGTAAAAGCATAATTGGCCACACTCAACAGGAAAATGTACCACAAAATGCAAAAGATGGTCGGGACAAACACATTTATCATATGGGCAAAAGCCAAATGCACGATCTCTACCCCATACCCATGGCCATCACCCTGGTTCTTATAGGCCCTATATGAGCATCCTTTATCATTCTGGAACCCATGATTGTCCCAACCCGTGTTGGGCAATGAACAACCCTACCTTAAAAGGGGTATCCACTGGTATACCTTACACATAATGCTCTTATCCTTGAACCCCGAGCAGTTAACTTAAGAAAACTCATAAAAGGAAAAAGGCATATAAATAAGGGCGGAAAAATCGAGGTCGAGGTATCTCACGCACCATGATTTCTCCCTCCTATACATACACGAGTGTGGACTTCCTTTTACCAGCTACTCTTGTACCCTGACATGTGGCCCAGGATTGCCCCTTTCATTCCCTACTCCATTCATCTCTTTATCACATGCCACCACCATTTGAAGGATGTACCTTGGACATGCTATCCCCTTTAAAGGTAGAAACCACCTAATAGGGTGCTTGGTTAACCACCTTTGGAGCTTGGAGACATTGCACATGCCAAAGCCGGCTATGGAAGGGTATGCCATTATGAAGTGCCCACCTGTTGTCCATGGTTTGTAAGCTCTTTAACTCACTTTCTTTAAATGAGTTGTTGTACCGGAAGGCTAGGGGACGCATTGGATCTTATGCAATATTGCAAGTGGTCTCCATTTTCGGTTTGGTCTCCCTATATTGGGTCCTAACCCTGTAGAGGGCTACATTGGCACATGTAGGGTGTGTGTAGAGAGCCATGGACCTCTACATCAGTAGACAGCATTCCATGGATCCCAAGAGATGTTCAAATATTGCTCAATATTCACCTATTGGACAAGGAAGCTACACCTGGTTCACCATGCCCAGTCGGCCCTACAGTTGTACCATACACTTGCCAGATGAACCACGACTTGTATGTCGATGTGGCGTCACTTACACCATCATCTGAGCCCTTGCAGATGGCCTACAAGCATCTTCGATCTATTTGGAGACCCATGTGGTTACTTGTGTGCCCCCACACCCATTGGGAGCAGCACAAGTCTATTATTTGGAGACCAAGGGGCCAACAACTTGTCCACTACTTTTGAGAGTCTTCTTCATCATTATGGCACTTCTGGACTTCATCAGGCTTCTTAGAAGGCCCAACAACATGTACTATTGATCATTCTCTTGACAATTTTGTTTATGAGCTAGTTTGGTGGGCTTGTCACCAAAAGTTAATTATGTTGCACATTATTTTATTTTAGGGGCTAATGTAGGCTTAATTAGCTAAATCAAACTCATTAGAAGTGTATAAATACAAGTGATGTGAATTCATTTTAGCATCATCACTTGGATTAGACTTGTATCTCTTTAGAGAACTTCACAATCCTTCTTGGAGAACAAATTTTTGGAGCATGGAATGAATTTTGATGTTTGGATTATTTTCTCTTGTCTTGGAGCTTCTTGATTGGCAAAGTTTTGATGGTTGGATATACTCTTATTTTAATGTTATTCTTTCTTTCTATTTTTATCACATACATTGTTGTTGGGATTTCGCTATACTAGGGCTAATTTACTGCATCCATTTGTGCGAAGTTGTGGAAATTTTGTTTCTACATAGTGATGCTTCATGTATGGGCCATGTATTATGAACGAATGTTCCTAGAAATGCTTCTTCATTGAAATTCATCTTGATAAGCCATCTATTTTGCAAAACAGAGTATAAATCTCTTGAAGTTGTAGAACTGCACAGTCACGTAGAACTTCCTCTATCAACTACACATTGCACAATCTCAGTGCTTAGTCACTGTTAACTGCACTTTCCCACTATGCAATCCTTGCCCAGCCTTGCCTTCACTGCGCACTTTTTGTAAGCAATCAGGCCATGTCTGAGTCTCTGCAGTGCTCAACTACGCAACGCATTGGCCTCCTCCCTCCAAAACTACGCTCTGTGCAATCACAGTAAGCAAGCTTGTATTTTTTGCCTCCCTAACTTCCCCAACTGTGCAATCAAGCCTCCTTGTCTCTCAGCAGCTGCGCATTGTGTAGCCATAGAGTCTTGGCGCTCACTCCCTGCCTCTTGCTCCTGCGCACTACACAATCCTTAGGCCTCCTCCTCAATTTGATGCATTGTCTCAGCTCAATCGGTGTGTTACATGAGAAACTAGATAGACTAGGATATTTTGGGACTGATGTCGTCTTGTTATGAGTGAACTCCATTTCCAGGTATTATTATCTTGACATGGCAAGATGATGCTAAAGGAGGATACAAAGGAGATGATTCAAGAAGACACTGGTGAAGTCGAAAACACAAAGAGATCGTCAAGCAAAGAGATAAAGGGACATTAGATCAAGACAGAAGGAGGATCAAGATCACATGAAAGACTCCATATCATGCTAGTCTTTTGGAGGATGAAGATGAAGTATACGCAAGATCTATCATGAAGATGTGAAGATAGCAGCAAGGAGAGATAGCTTGGCATTGATACTCTACAATGAAATTTCATGTCACCATTGCCAAGTCATAGCTTCTCAAAGAGTCAGCATAAAAGTCATATGTTGTCGTTGTATTTGGCCACAAATGTGTGAAAATGTAATATTGTATAGTTCAAAATATGAGAAAATGTAAAATGTATGGAAGCCCAAGGGTCACACATAGAATGTGAAGGGTCATGTAGAAGCTCAAAGGTTTCATAAGAATTCGAAAAGTCACATGCAAGCTCAAGAGTCATGAGGGAAGCTCAAGAGTCACAAGGGAGGTGGAGAATCACCTCATTTGTTATATATATACCCTCATAGCTCAAGCAAAATACTTTTCACCTTGGCTTCTCAAGCTAGGCATAGGAGAGAAGATTAGACTTTTGAGAATCAAGTAGTGGCTTAACATTCCATTATTGGAACCAGTGTTGTATCATTATAATGGTGTATCTTGGGACTTTCACTTAATTTGAAGCTCTTGGAGCCCGCACACTTCCATGCATATGTCGTGAATCATTGTAAGACTATTCTTTCGTTGTTTGCGGTGTATGTTTATGTTTTTACATACTAATGAAAATGAACTATTTCATTGGCTTTAGTATGCAATTTCGAACTGTGTCTCTTGTTTTCATGATCGTTATTTCCTTGTGAACTATTTCGCGAGATAATTAATGATTCTTTCAAATAAAAGCATGTGTGTTTACTAGGGTAGTTTTGTCGCGCAAATTGTATAGGCACAGTGCGACAACGACTCAAGGTAGGGGTTGTCTCTCTAATCCCTTCCCTCTATGTTCTAGTTGTCTCCCAACAACAGGGTATGGGGGGTAGTCCCTACAGAATGTGAGGATGCAAGACTCGTTCGCAACCAACAAGTCTAGGATACATGATTGAATGGCCTGGCCATTTGGTTGATTCAGCAAGTGTTACGAATATAAATTACCTAAAATAAAATGGAAATAAAAAATCAAATATTAATTATGTTAAATAGTCATTAAGTTAAGTGAAAAGGCATGTCTAGAAGACATGCCCAGTCATGAAAGGACACATGCCTAGGTATATCAGCAGGGCTTCATTATAATATTCATATCTTGTACATTTCATATATATTAATAAATTATTATTTACAATGCATTTGTGTATTTTACATTTAAAGTCAACAAGCTAAAGGTTTTGTTGCTTCAGTGGTATCAGAGCCATGCAAGCCCTTGAACGTTATCCACTGCACAATATGCCATTACGTTTACATCCTGAAGTTATTGAGCAATTAAGTAAAATTCAAGAAAATCTTTAGCAATGGGAAAAATCATATGCAGAAATTACAGCACGTCTAAAGGAAACTGATAATAGGGAAGATGATAGCACCAATGAAGAAACGAAACAAGGTGAAGCAGGAGAAGAATATTTTGATCAGAATGATGATAACGAAAATGAAGATGTAATAGATAATGATGGTAATAATAGCAACAACAGCAGATGTAGCACAATTTCAAGACAAAATGAAAGTAGAATCCCTCTTATTCCTTCATCCTCCTTACTGCACAACATTAATGCCAATGTTAATGATGGCAGTAACATCAATATCAAAAGAATTCAAAGAAGATACAGACTAAATGGAAATGGAAATTCCAATGATAATGAGTTTGGCAGTTGAACTGCAAGAAGAATATCAAGAAGATTAAATGAAATTAGAAATCGAAATAGAAATTTGTATGGAGAAGAGAATACACCATTCATATCTGGCTCTGGTACTAGGATTTTGAATGACTTAGCAGGTATTTGCAATGCGATTAGAGAAGTGCGTTTTCATGAAAATGCTCGTTTTAGAGTAATGCGCTACATTCAGGTGCTGCATAGACAAATCGAAAATAGCAAACCTGTGGAGACGATCCCTATCCAGCAGTCGGCTTGCGTCTCAGTCGTTTGGAACGACAATACGAACAACACGGAACATTTAGAGGATGAATTTAACAAAACCTTAGAGGTTACAGTTAATTCAGGTGGACTTGTTTTCTTTGCACTATTTGAAGTTACTGAAGAAAACCACAATTATTCAAAGGAAGGGGTAGTTGTTATGAAGTTCTCTTCCTCAAGGATGGCCACTCAATCTGAGCTCTTGGGCTATGAATTTGCTAAACGTTTCGGGGTCCAAACACCTCAACCTAGTGTTATTCATAATTCCAGTACTGAGTGCCAGAGTATCAAGGATGTTGCTGAGAAAGAAAGAAATATGGCAAATGCAGATCGAGATGAGGTGGGCACAACAACATGCACTGAATTGTTAGAAGCCCTTGAATTGAGTCGTTGCCTATTACTTATGGGGTATGTACATGGTTGCCCATGGTTGGACAGTTCATTTGCATTTAATATTCAAGAAGCTACTCAAAAGACTGTTGCAGCTCTTGGCAAGTTATTGGTTCTAGATTTAGCTGTCCGAAATAAAGACCGCCTGCCTTGTCGTCAACTTGGATGGCGTGGGAATCCGACAAATCATTTATTCACAGAAAAACTTCCATTTATAAATGTGGATGTCTCATCACATGAAAAATCTGAATTTATGCCTCGAAGAAATAGTGGAATTGCAGTTTCTCATAGGGAAAGGAGATTTAACTCAGTGGACAGCAGGTCTAGTTTTGATAAAGTAGGTCTTGTTTCACACAATTCTGACACATTTGATTGGTTTTGCGTGGGATATTCATGTAGTAGAGTGTGGGGCATTGATGCATTGTTGGTTGAATATTTGCGATACAGATCCATAATATCATAGTGCATAAATTCAAACAACATGTATAGCACCAGCTTTCCCTTTTCATTCTTGGCGATCTCCACAGCCAACAACTTGAGATTTGTTATTTTCCTGACAATACTTGTAGGAAACCCTTCTTCAGTGGTTCGTGGCCTGGTTTTTGTTAATTTGAGAACATGTTCTATGCCATTTCAGATTAGGGCATAAAATACTGAAGTAGATAGAACAGATAAATAGATCGATGGAAGACAACCCAACTAAGAAGAAGAATGATGGCGTTACAGCGATCAGCAGGATGCTTCAACTAGCAAAGTTTCCAATAGGTCATTCAGCCAAGTGTGTCACACACAACCCCAAGACAACCCAGACAAAGAATACTCCACAAAGACGCAGCACCAAGAACGCAGCTCCATCGCCATCAAGAGAGAAGAAAATCCTTCCACACATTGTGTGTATAATGAGCTCCAAGTCTCTCCAATATATAGGCATCTTTGGGGGTGTGTGACACGTCCTTTACGACATTTAAGTCTATATTATATTCCAGGCCGACCTAGCACATAAGTGGACTAAATTCAAAGTACATGTTCTGCTCATCTGATCGAGATGATATTTAGATCAATCTTACACCTCTCCGAAAGAGGAATCCAATAAAAATATTGGGATTGTCATCTGAGCAGCATAACCCAGAGTTTGGACCTAGTTGTCCAAATTTAACACTCCCTCTCAACTAGGGAAAACTCCATCCACTAGTGCAATCCAAACATCGTGCGTCATCCCACCGTAACTTGCTTCGTTGGCTTCTTTATTTCAGAACAGAAGTGGGTCAGTCACCAAGACATCATTCCCGGTTGACAGATTCAGCCCAGAGGTCTGAAACCTCTAAAGGACTCAAAAAGGGTCTCATACCAAACCGAATTTGGTTTACCTGACCCGAAGTCAGTTGGAGGTCTGAAACCTCACTAGGACTCAAGAGAGTCATATACTACCCTGAAGTTAGTTTCACTGACCCGAAGTCAGTTGGAGGTCCGAAACCTCTCTAAACTTGATCCCATATTAAGTGGTTGGATAGTCACCGATGCGTCCATCGGTCTTGCTATGGTTTCTATTCACATTTCCCACCTCATTGGCCAAATGAGAGGTACTTCCCATGAGTCCGAAACTCCATGGGTAGGATGCATACGGGGCACAGATCAGAGAAAGGTAAACCATCTCAATATCATCACGGTGGGGTAGAAGCACATCAACAAGGTTTGGCAACCCTAGGCCTGTGGTTTCTTATGTTGAGATTTTATGTATTTGGGGTAGCATCAGTTGTGCTCTAGCTCCCAAATTTTGTGGAGGGACTAGAGTTCACCTGATCTACAAGACCCAAAAATGCATTTCGGAAATTTCATATGTTTAGGAGATATTAAATTAATTAATTATGTTAATGTATTTCCTAAGTTAAAACTTAGGAAAATAAAATAATTAAAGTGAATTTAATTAAACATGTGATGAAATTGTCTAAAGTCACACCGATCAAGCTTTCTTTTAATCTTAGCCATTGATTAAAAATTTAATCTTGGTCATTGATTTGTCAACGAGAAAAGTATAAAGGAAAGGCTTGAGGTCATTTGTAACACACACAGAGGGAGAGCACTGAAGCTAAGCTAAGATTCTAGCGCGGGGTTGCTAAGAATTCTCAGAAGTGTTTCAGTTGCAGAGAGCGGAATTTAGACCAAGGGGATGATCTGATCCCGGGGTCTAGAAAACACAAGAAGTAGAGAAGAGATCAAGAAAGACAGCGCAGAGGAAGGCAGTAGCAGAAAACGACAGCAGGAGCAGACGGGAGCAGCAGCAACAGCAGATAGCACCACCACCACCACCAAGGATAGCGTGATTTTCAGGAAGCCCTGCAGGGGTTATGCAGAGACCCTTAGGGGCAGCGTAGTGACTGCGTCACCCAGTCGAGGGTAACGTAGTCCCTTCTAGTGGCAGCACTAAGCAATTGGAGGCCTTCAGAGGCTGATGCAGTGTCTTTCAGGGGCAGATTTGGGGTTTATAGGCCTAGATCTGGCTGAGTTCTATAAATTTCGTTTGAGGGTGTGGATCAGTCAGTATTGTTGGTCTTAGATCAGCCAGGTGCTGCAGATCTAGAGTTTTATCTGTAGGGTTTTCCAGCTCTGGAACCTAGAGTTGTGTATTCGGAAATATTCTTAATAATAGAGCCCTCCAGCAGCCAGAGACCGGTTTTCCCACATTGGGTTTTTCCGGGGACAGTTTGTCCAGAAATAACTGTGTCACTTTGTCTATGTGTGCATGTGCTTATTCTAAATCTAAATTGGTGGAGATCTGTTATGTGTTTTGCTTTGATGTTAACTTGAATTTATTCAGTTGATAACTTGTATAAGTAGGAGAAGCTTAACCGGATTAACAGTAATAATTTCTGAATAAGAATTGAGATTAAGAAATTTCTACATGGTATCAGAGGAATTGTAGATCTAGAAGGGTCACCAGCTGAAGCATCTGAAGGATCTAGCTGCAGAAAGCAACTAGAAAGGCAGCAGAAAAGCAGATCTGAAGGGACAGCGCAGTTTTCAGGAGCAGATTCACGCAGAGGCAGCTCAGAAACAGCGTTGGTTGGGTCTGAAGCCAGCCAGTGTAATTCAACTCGGAATCTGTCAGATCCAAAAAAAGTCTGCAGAAAATTTGCAGAAATTCAGAAGAGCTGATGGGGTTAAACTTCTGAAGTTTTCATATTTTTAACCTTAGCACAAGTGACAAAATTTGGGTAGAGATCAGCTTCTCAGAGAGTTTCTTTCCAAAGCAAACTTGCAGTTCAGTCATAGGATCAAAGAAGAAGCCAAATCATAGATGATTTGGGAGATTTCCAAGGAGGGAAATCAAGTGTCAGAGGGAGCAGAGGGTTCCTTGTTTGAAAAGGACCCTAGATCCAAGATCTCTAGCATAGAGAAGAGGAGCTCCGACACATTCTGAGTAGATGGTTCCTCATGGACTGCGTGATCAAGATAGGCTAGAGGGCCTCTCAAACTTTTCGGTATGGAAAGCTAGGATCCTGATTGTCCTAGAGGCATATGCTCTAAGAGACCATGCAGAGCAGACCCTGGCCACACCGACAGATGCGGATCTCCTACGGAAGCATAGAGATGCTGCTGGGCATGCCAAGCGGCTGATAATGGACAGTATCAAGGAGAATATTATACCACACATAGCTGAGAAGAAAACAGCTAATGAGATGTGGAAGGCCTTGACTTCCATATATGAGGGAAAATCAGTCCAAAGAAAGATGTTGTTGGCGGCACAAATGAGGTCATTCATGATGACCAAAGGAGAAGACATCGAGCATTTCCTCTTCAGATTGTAGTCAATCAGGGATCAGCAGATGGAGTGTAAAAACTCTGGTAAACTTGATAAATATATATTATTAATGATGAAGATAAGAGATGATTACAATGAGGGATTGCCTAGGCTTTAAATATAGCCTCAAGGTGTCCCTTGGCGAAGAGGCATGATCTTTGATCATGCCCTTCCACATTAATAACCTAAGATAACTAAATCTAATTAATAACTAATAAAATTTACATAACATTGCCCCTCTCTTAAGATGCTTTGTCCTCAAAGCATATGTAACAATGGACAATGTTGACGAATGGTTGGTTTTCTCAAGCGATGAGCTCTTGCTTCCCATATTTTAAAAAGATCGTGGAGCATCTTCTCGAGTTCAATCTTTTGGTGATGTGGATAGTGACAAGATCTGATATTGACAGGGTCAGATCCTATTCCTGGTACTGCTGGTGATTCTTCTTTGTTCCTTTTTAGATTTAGAGGTAGGTTACCAACAATTATTGTCTGATGTAACTTCTTCTCATCATCAAACGCTTCCTTCTTAACAACCATATGTGCTTCATCACCGAAGGCCTTAACAGCTTCTGGCGCTATATCAGTGGCTTCGGATGTGTTTGTCGCTTTACATGTGTCGTTAAATTCTGGGGATGAAACATTTTGTTGTTTATAAGCATCTGTATTTTCATGGTGTCTTTCATTTTCAATGACTATATCTGTTGTTGCCTCTGTGATAGCAGTCTCGTTAAACTCTTTATGTGGCTCCTTTGCCAACATTGTTTCTTTTCCTGCCATTGGATTTTCAGTTCCCATGTGAGGAAATATTGGGGATTGTGTCTGACTTAACTTATCTATCTTATCATTTAGCTTATTGAAGAGTTCTGTCATCTTGTTCATTGCTTCGCTATGCTCTGTCATCTTGTTCATTGCTTCGCTAAGATTTTATGTGGTCTCGTGATGATTTAGCCACATTTGTCTTTCTATTCGATTTGTCGTATCATGAATCTTTTTGATGTCGTTTGAGTGCCCTGCAACTGAACCTTCAAGATTGACTAATCGTTTCCCGAATTCTTCAGAATTATTATTGATTTGTTTCTCAAGATCTCCCAATTTCTTCTGGAATTCAGCGATTGACATTGACGAAGACATCGAACGTGTAGGAGGTGGGGAATATCTTTTTCTGCCAGTTTCCTCCTCTTTTTTCTTTAAAATTAATTAATTAATATTTAATTAATTAATTTTTTTTTTGAATTAATTAATTAATTAATTAATAATAATTCTTTTTTTAAACTATATAATTATTATATATATATCATTTTTAATTAAAAATTATATAATATATATAATTTAATTATATAATTATTATATATATATAATTATTAAATGAGAATTATAATATATATAAATGAATTATATAATTATAATATATATATATATATATATATATATAATTATCAATTTGAACTATATATTATATATTTTATATAATTAAAAAAAAAATCGTTCCGTGACAATTGTGCCTGTCCGTTTGCAAACGACACACTGTTTCATATGATTTAAACAAATCGATTTTTTTTTATATATCGATGAGTTGAAACGACACACCTATTTCACAAATTACCATACGTTTTTTGTTTGCTGCGGCTGTAGTGGGCCACAACACGTAAACCTGTTTCACGATTTACCAAATGGTCGATTGCTGGTGGTGAATCGATACAAATTGGCAGCGGAAAAAGTTCGTAGCAAGTAGAAGACGCAGGGATATACTCCAACGTGTGACGGTTTATGAAGACGCAGGGATATACTCCAACGTGTGACGGTTTATCGTTCCACCGTGCCGCGGAGTTATATTTATATATATTCCACGTATGTCTCTGCGCTGTAAATCTAAAAAACGTGAACAGAGATCGAAATCGGGTAACCGGCAGAAGAATAGACGTCGGTGGATACGGGTGTGGTGGCGGCAGTCAGCAGCGGGGGCGCTGTGTGGGCGAAGTGAGGAATAAGAACCCTGACAACGTGATGACACCCTTCAACTAGTGATCCGAGTCTTCAACTGATGAGCCTAAGGTCGGTCCTCCACAATTCCGAGGCTTGAAGTCTGTCTCTTTATCCACAGACTTGCAGATCTCACTTATAAAATAAGTTGATAATCCCAGGTATGCTATCCTCCCATAAGACCGAGGCACAAGAACAATACAGGTGACTGTTCTACGTTTGATCACAGGTCCGAGGTTCTGAGGTTATCACTGTTTGAAGTTTATAATCGAGCTATCCCAGAACTGTCCTTAATCCGAACTTGAAAGACCAATCCAATAGAAAAATAGCCCAACTAATAATTCTTCTTTTATCTCCTCGGCCTTCTATGCTTCTAATCTGAATTCTGTACTTGGTTTAAGAAATTTCTGAAATTTCCGTCAAAAAAAAATTTTAACCAATGTAAGGATTAGGCCAGCGTGTAGGAAGGATTTGAAACGGGGGTATTTGTAAAAATTTTTAAACAATTGCTGCTACCCGCACTGATAAAAAATCTGCAATCTGGAATTCTTTTGCAATTCCTTAATTTGGGTGATCACACAGATCCCGAAGAGCGATGGCTTTGATACCAATGGAGTGTAAAAACTCTGGTAAACTTGATAAATATATATTATTAATGATGAAGATGAAAGATAAGAGATGATTACAATGAGGGATCGCCTAGGCTTTAAATATAGCCTCAAGGTGTCCCTTGGCGAAGAGGCATGATCTTTGATCATGCCCTTCCACATTAATAACCTAAGATAACTAAATCTAATTAATAACTAATAAAATTTACATAACAGCAGACTACAACGGGTGCAACCGTAGATGAAGTAGTGATAGTCAGGACTGCCCTTAATACACTCACGGATGAGGGGAAACCTTTGTCCAAAGTATCTTGGGCAGAGCGGACCTCCCAGATTGGGACAGCTTGTGGTCCATCTTGCGGCAAGAAGAACTACGAAGATTCACCAAGAAGCAGCACAGCCCTGCGTTGAGAAAGGTTAAGAAGGAAGAGGAGGAAGATGTAGCCTTCACATCAAAAAAGCATCCAAAGAAGAAGAAGGCTCTCTAAAAGATCAAGTGCTTCCAATGTGGCGAAATGGGACATTTTGCCAGCCATTGTCCAGAAAAGAAGAAGGTCAAGGAAGCATCTTCTTCCAATGCAGCAGTGGCAGATGATGGGTTCGGAGATGATGTAGCCATGAGTGCTCATGAACCACGGAGGTGGGGTGACATGGACATGTAGAGGAGCTACATGGAAGCGAGGCGAGATCCTTGAGCAGCTCATCTCTTGGATCACAAGCGAGCTACGGCAACCTTAAGACAGTAACGGGGCAAGTGGAGTATTGGGTACATAAATCACAGATGGAGCAGAGGTAGAGACAGATATGGAGGCTGAGAGGAGTAGCAGCAGCGTAGAAGCAGTAACAGCGCAGAGGCTGATGTGACTTCAACAGCGCAGTGCAGTACTGCTTACGTAGTGCAAATCTGCAGTAACGCAGAGAGCTTTAGAGGGACAGCACAGTGCAGCAGCAGCGTGATAGATTTCAGCACAAGGAGCTAATGTGACCTCAGTAGTGCAGAGGGAGTCTGATTACGCAGGCAGAGTTGTAGTTGTGCATCATTCTTTAGATGCCAGCACAGATCTGTAGCCTATGGAGCTTCAGTGATGAGGATGCAGCGCATCTGATTTGTCTGTCAAAGATTGGGCAGGAGATTCAGTTGTTACTCTCAACAACTGAAGTTGCAGTGCAGCAAATCAGCAGTGGCAGTGCTATGAGCAGCACATATGCAGCATATTGAGAGGGAGTTGCAGTACAGTGGTTGCAGTGGCAGTGGCAGAGTCATGGACAGCAGTACAGAATGGCAGCAGCAGTGCAAAGTTAAGTGGCAGGAGGCCAAGCTTCAGTAGCACAGAACCAGTGCCCAAAATCGTGTAATGCATAAGTGTGATGTATTGCTAGAGCACACCCTTGATGCTAAGAGGGAGTGTTCAGATTTTATGTATTTGGGGTAGCATCAGTTGTGCTCTAAGTCCCAAATTTTGAGGAAGGACTAGAGTTCACCTGATCTATAAGACCCAGAAATGGATTTGGGAAATTTCATCTGGTTTAGGAGATATTAAATTAATTAATTATTTTAATGTATTTCCTAAGTTAAAACTTAGGAAAATAAAATAATAAAAGTGAATTTAATTAAACTTGTGATGAAATTGTCTTAAAGTGTACGGCCTTCCGAGATCGAACTATCCACCAAAAATCAGCCAATTCAAACCATGCGCTGACCAAAGTCAACGCTGGTCAAACTTGCCCAGAAACCCTAACCGCAGAAATTTCGTCCTTTTTCCAATTTCAACAACTTCGTCCTTTTTCCCACGTGAGAACTGCTTCTCAGATGCTCGTATCCAATCAGAGGAGGAGATGTGTGAGGATGAGAGTGAGTGAAATGCTCTCCATCGTTGACTGTATATATATCCATCATTGAGGTGTGTGACACATCTGCTGGGGGTGTAAAACCTTAAGGCCGACCTGCACATATTTGAAATTATTAAAAATAAATTCAAAATAAATGTTCCGCTCATCAGATTAAGATCAATGTTATATCGATCTTACACCTCTCCTAAAGAGAAACCCAATAAAAATATTGGTATCTTCATCTGAGCATCACAGCATGGAGTTTGGACCTAGTTGTCCAATTTTAACACTCCCTCTCAACTAGGGAGAACTCCATCCACTTGTGCAAACAAACATCGTGCGTCATCCCACTGTAACTTGCTTTGTTGGCCTCTTTATTTCAGAACAAAAGTGGGTCAATCATAAAGACATCATCCTCCGGATGATAGATTCAGCCCAAAGGTTCTGAAACCTCTATCAGACTCACAAAGAGTCTCATACCAACCCTAAGTTGGATTACCTGCCCCGAAGTCAGTTGGAGGTCCGAAACGTCACTATACTTTATCCCAGATCAAGTGGTTGGACCATGCCATCCTAGATAGAGAGTACAACAATCTCTAATGTGTCCATCAGTCTTTGCTACTAGTCTCTAGCTTTTCCCACCTCATTGGCCAAATGAGAGGTACTTCCCATGAGCCCTGAACTCAATGGGTAGGATGCATACGGGGCACAGATAATGAGAGGTGAACCAACTCAAACATCATAATGGTGGGGCAAAAGCACTACAAGGTTCGGCAAGCCTAGCCCCGTGAGTGCTTATAGCTCCGAGAAGCTATCCCCAAAGCCCCCCAGAGCTCCCAGAGCTCATCATCCAACAGGACCCACATCATAGGGTCGTTCCACGATACCAAGACTCTCACGGAAGGTTAGGAACTTGAACTTCCCAAGGGGCTTTGTGAGAATATCCACGACCTGCTCATCAATTCCTATATGATCGAGCCTTACGGCGCCTCGCTATACCATATCCCGGATATAGTCGTACCTGATATCAATATGCTTGGATCGATCGTGGAACACTAGATTCTCGGACAAGCGAATCCCACTCTGGTTATCACAGAGTATCACGGTGGTATCTAGCACATGTCCAAACAGCTCACTAAAAAGCTTTTGCAACCAAACAGCTTCACAACAGGCCATACTTGCTGCAATGTATTTGGCCTCGGCGGTGCTCAAAGCCACCGACTTCTTCTTCCTGCTCATCCATGAGATCGAAGCAGAACCAAGAGTGAAGCAGCATCCCGATGTGCTCTTACGATCCACCACACTACCAGCCCAATCGGCATCAGTATATCCAAGGAGTGTCACGCTCCCGACAGTGTATCTCAGCCCATGGTTTATCGTGCCTCGAAGGTATCTCAAAAGATTCCTGGCACCAACCCAGTGAAAGTAATGAGGTTCAACCATCTGTTGACTCAAAGTGTTCACTACAAAACATATATCTAGATCGGTGTTCACTAAAAACATCAGGGCCCCTGCGAGTTGACAATACTCGGTAGGATTTGACAATACAGGCCCAGCAACGCTGCCACTCAACTTCTTGAAGTTGAGTTCCATTGGTGTTGACACGGAGTGGCATTCCACCATACCAAATCTTTTCAGAAGCTTCACAATGTATTTTCCTTGAAAAAGGAAAATCTCGCCAGATCTTTGCCAGACCTCTAGGCCTAGGAAGTAGTGCATCAGTCCTAGGTCCTTCATCTCGAACTCAGCAGCGAGCTCCCTCTTCAACTGATGAATGAGAGGGTCAGCACCTGTCAGGAAGAGGTCATCCACATATAGCACCAGGATGAGAGGCTTTCCCTTGACAACCTTGAAGTAAAGGTTTGGATCAGCATTACTTCGAGTGAAGCCCAGCTTCATCAAGTAGCTATCTATTTTCTTGTACCAATCTCTAGGTGCTTGCTTCAGCCCATAGAGGGCCTTCTTCAACCTGCAGACACGGGTGTCCCGATCCTGGACTTCGAACCCCAGAGGTTACTCCACATATACCTCTTCCTTTATCGCACCATGTAGAAATGCAGTCTTCACATCCATCTGATGAAGACTCCATCCTTGCGTAGCAATAAGGGCTATAATAGATCGAATGGTGGTATATCGGGCCACAGGTGCAAATATGTCATCATAATCTACGCCTTCCTTTTGAGACAAGCCACGGGCAACGAATCTTGCCTTGAACTTTTCAGCACTTCCATCAGATCCATGCTTGATCTTGTAGAGCCATTTCGAGGTGACAACTGCTTTGTCCTTTGGTCTTGGAACCACATCCCAAACATAATTCTTCATAATGGACTCATACTCTTCGTGCATAGCATCCTTCCAGACTTGATGCTTTACGGCTTCCTCAAAGGATCCAGGCTCTGATTGTACAATAGTACTCATGGCTGCTAGATACCCTTGGTATCTATTCGGCTTCTTGCTTTCACGAAATGTCCCCCTTGGGGCAGCATGTCCCTTAGCATCCTCGAGAGTGTCCCTGAGCCATGATGGTCTCTTTCCTAGTGAAGGAGCTAGATCAATCGGGTCCATTGGTCCTTCAACATCAGGCATTATTTCATCCTTCGGTTCCTCTTGATTTCCAGGCCTTGCTTCATTATCTTCCTCAGATCTCGGAAGATTGACTACTTTCCTCGAGGAAGTATCTTCGTCAAAGGTGACATCGTGGCATATATCCACTTCCTTTCGACCAGGCACATAGACTCAATAGGCCTTCCAAGTTTCACTATAGCCCACAAAAATTCCTTTCTTCCCAGAAGCATCCAACTTGCTCCTCTTTTCTTTCGGCACATGAAAGTAGACGGTACATCCAAAAACTCTAAAATGTGAGACACCAGGTTTCTTACCAGAGAAAACCTCTTCGGGAGTTTTGGATTCTAGAGCCAAATGCGGGCATCGGTTTTGTATGTACACGGCAGTGTTCGTAGCTTCTCCCCATAGAAACTTCGACAGACCTTGGTCATATAGCATGGCACGGGCAGCTTCCAAAATGGTCTGGTTCTTTCATTCAGCAACACCATTTTGCTTGGGAGTATGTAGAAATTTCTTGTTTTTCCCACCTCGGTTTTCAGTTTCACCTTATTTCTCCGATTTGTTAAATGCCCTTTCCCATAACCTTACATTCAACAAGCTGAAAAATAAATATTGCTGAAAACACAAATTTTGGAAAATTTTCAGAATGCTGGAAAATGCAGAAATAAAAATCAGCAGATACAAATAGCCATTCAACACATGATAACACAGTGATTTTTGGTCAAGGTAACCCTGGAAAAAACCCCTACAACTCTTGGGGAAAATCAGTTCGAAAGCTCCTTCTTATTTCTGGAAAAAATGCTTTTTACAGTGAGAGAAATATTCAGAAAAATCAGCAAGTAAACTTTACAACTCATCTCGTTTTCCGTGCTTAACCATCGCCTCGGAAAATGTGCAAACAGCAAAACAGAACAGCATTAAATGTTGTACGGCCTCCTTGATTTTCGTGCCCATAAAATCTGCAATAAATGCAACTGTACGGCCTCCTCGATTTCTGTGCAAAATAGCAATAAATGCTACTGTACGGATCTCGATTTTTGAGCGAAAAGAACAGCAGAAACTTGTTGTATGGAATCTACCTCGATTTCTGTGCAAGAGGACAGCCACTTGCTGTACGGCCTGGCTAGAAATTCATGCCAAATAAAACAGCCCTCTGCTGCCTCGAAAACTGAGCCAAACTGCTGTACGGCCTCTTGGAAATCGTGCCAAAAAAATGTTGTACGATCTTCTAGAAAATCGTGCCAAAAACTGCCTTGGAATGTGTGCCAAACTCTGTTGTACGGACTTGCTAAACGGCTGCCTTGGAATGTGTGCCAAGCTGCTGCCTCCTCCTCACTGCCCAGAGATCTCCCTTGCTCTCTTGCTCTCCTTCTCTCAATCTGCTCATGAAAGAATGAATGACCTTTTCCCTCCTTTTCCTCCTTTAACCTAACCCTAAGTGACTTTTGGGGAATCCCTAAATCCAATGGCTGAAATAGATTGAGGTCTAGGGCTGAGATTAAATGCTCATTTAAATCTCACTTTCTATTTTTTAATTCACCCCACTTTAATAAAGACCCACTTAGTCATTTATTTCCAAAGTCATTTTTCCTTTCTAATTTCACATTGACTTTATTAAAGTCACTTTAAAATTAGACTTTAGTAACTTTATCACTTAAAATCACTTTTAAATTATATTTGACTTTATAACTTTATAAAGTCACTTTAGGAGAAAAATTAAATTCTTTTGGACACTTTTCCCTAGGCCAAAGATCAAAGCCTTAGGGAACCACCTGTCCTCCGGTAACCAAATTTCAACACTCTCTCTTATCGAGGAAGGTGTTCCTCACCACACCCATCTTGTCTCTGAAGTAGACATGCTTGCCCCGTGGTAAGGCTTTGGTAAGAATATCTGCAACCTGCTCATCAGTGGGAATATACTCAAGCTTCACAGCTCCTTTCTGAACATAGTCTCCGATGAAATGATATTTGATCCCGATATGCTTTGACCTGTCATGAAATACTGGATTCTCCGTGAGTTTAATGCAACTCTGATTATCACAGTAAATCACTGAAGGTCTCAACGGCTGACCAAATAAGCCAAACAACATCTTGCGTAGCCAGATGGCCTCACAACTAGCTAGACTGGCTGCCATATACTCTGCTTCCGCTGAACTCAATGCTACTGACTGCTGCTTTCGGCTGAACCATGACACTACTACCGAACCCAACCCAAAACAGCACCCTGAAGTGCTCTTCCTATCAGAAGCACAACCCGCCCAATCAGAATCAGTGTAACCTGCCAATCTCACTCCATCCCCCTGCCTGTAGTCCAGACCATAATCCACTGTCCCCTGCAAGTATCGCAAAATGTGTTTTGCAGCCACCCAGTGAACCTTCCTAGGCTCACACATAAACCGACTCATCGTGTTGACTGCAAAACAAATATCTGGTCTAGTGTTGACCAAATACATCAAGGAACCAATCAGCTGTCTGTACAATGTGGGATCCACCAACTCGGAATCCGAAGCATGAAGCTTCTTCCAGTTGGTGATCATCGGTGTCGACATGGGTCTACAATCCTCCATGTGGAATCTGCCAAGGATGTCCACAATATATTTCCCCTGTCCCAGGAAGAAATGCCCCTCCTCCTGCCACACCTCCAAACCCAAAAAGTAATGCATCAAGCCGATGTCCTTCATCTCAAACTCCGCCGCAAGATCTCTCTTGCAGTGCTCTATGAGTCTCTCTGCACCTGTAATGACCAAGTCATCCACAGACAGCACCAGAATGAGAGGCTCCTCACCTATCACAATATAGTAAAGGTTCGAATCTGCCTCACTCTTTGTGAAACCCATCTTCTGCAAGTAAGTATCTATCCTGGAGTACCAAGCTCTGGGAGCTTGCTTCAGGCCATAAAGGGCCTTCTTCAGTCTGTACACATGGGACTCCTTCCCATGCACCTCAAAGCCCTGTGGCTGCTCAATGTACACCTCCTCCTGTATGAAGCCATTGAGAAATGCGGTCTTCACATCCATCTGGTGGATCTTCCAACCCATCTCTGCTGCTATCGATATAATGGAGCGGATCGAAGTATATCGAGCCACGGAGCGAAGGTCTCCTCATAATCAACTCCCTCTACCTGGGAGAACCCTCTAGCCACAAACCTCGCTTTGAATTTCTCAATGCTGCCATCTGCAGCATGCTTTACCTTGTAAAGCCATCTGGAAGTAACCACGGATTTGCCCTCAGGCCTCGGCACCACCTCCCAAACATCATTCTTCATGATAGAAGAATACTCCTCCCGCATGGCCTCTCTCCAGACCTGCTGGCTAGCTGCCTCCTCATAGCTAGAAGGCTCAGAGTCAAGGATGCTGGTAGCCATTGCCATATAGCTACAAAACCTCTCAAGTGGTCTGCTCTCTCTGACCGGCCTCTTAGGCTCAGCAACAGATGTGGCATCTCTCAAGGTGTCCTGAAGCCACTTGGGCTTCCTCTTCCCCGAGAGCACTTCTCCCGCTGGAGAATAAAACTCCTCCTCCTCAACATCAGGAGCCTGAACTCCTGACTGTCTGTTTGCTGTCCTCCTGCCTGCACCTGAACCTGTAGATGCTGAGGTACCGTGTAAAACTCCATCGTTGACTCCCTAGTTGATCGCTTCTCAGGATCGCGCCGCATGCGTCCCGAAGCACCACCCCTCTGACTCTGCGAGCCACTGCTCACTGACGGACCAGACATCATCATAGATGTACCTCCGGATCCTCCTGATCCCTGCCCACTGGATCCCTGTGACTGACTCAACTGCTGCTGAGGGTCTGGCTGATCCATATACTCTAACTCTCGTGACCTCCTAAAGGCCCTATCCTCCTTTAACTTCACATCCCGCCCGACAACAACTTTCCTCTGCGCAGGAATGTAAATCCGAAAGGCCTTTGAGGTCTCACTGTAGCCCACAAAGATACCCTTCTCTGCTGTGGGCTCTAGTTTGGTCCTCTTCTCCTTGGGTATGTAGGAGTATGTAATACACCCAAAGATACGAAGATGACCAACATCAAGCTTCTTCCCAGAAAAAGCCTCCTCCGAAGTCATATGCCCCAAGGCATGATGTGGACTCCTGTTCTGCAAATAAACGGCAATTTTGCGGGCCTCTGCCCACAAAAACAATGGCAACCCCTGATCATGTAACATGGCTTTGACAACCCCTCCGATGGATTTGTTCTTCCTCTCCGCAACCCCGTTCTGCCGGGGGTTGTAAGGAACAGTGAACCCCCTCCTAATGCGTGCCTCTGCACAATAGTCAACAAACTCTCCAAGGGTGTACTCTCCTCCATTATCCGACCTCAGGGACTTGATCTTCCGACTTGTCTGAGTCTCCACAAGAGCTCTGAACTCCCGAAACCGCTTGAAGACCTCACTCTTGGTCTTCAAGAAATAAATTCAGGTCCTCCTGGAGTGATCATCATTGAATAATACGTAATACTCATATCCACTCAAGGAAACATGAGACATTTGACCGCTCACATCGGAATGAATCAAATCAAGTATCCCAGTCGCTCTGCTGTCACTGCTAGGAAAAGGGGATTTGGCAAAGTTGCCCATCGCACATCCTCTACAAGTATCAAAGTGATCAGTACTGAAATCTGGCACACCTGTAGTGATCTCCCGCAAAGTCCTCAAAGCTCCATGATACATGTGCCCCATCCTACGGTGCCAAATCTCACATAGCTCAAAACTGCTAGCTCTGCTGTCGGTGCTACTGCTCAATGCCAAAAGGGGCTTAAATGCAAACTTGTACACCTTTGCATGGCGTACACCTATCACTCTAGCTGAACTGCCGGAGCGCCCCTGGGATATATCAGCACCTGTCCTCTCCTGAACAATATCTCATATCCTCTGTCCTCCAAAGCTGAGACGGATATGAGGTTCTTCCTCATCCCCGGCACATAAAGAACATCTAACACCTTCAAGGGAGGTTTGGACTCCCTATCAAATGTTAATGTCCCCACACCGACAACTCTAACAACTCTGTCATCACCGAGCACTACCTCTATATCAATGCCACTCTCTAAAAGCTCTAAGAAGTACTCACGGACTCCTGTCATATGACGTGAAGCCCCATTGTCCACATACCAGATACCCGAAGATGCTCCGCTAGTCGAGGGAAATGCATGCTCCCTCTGAACCTCTCGTGCGGTGTAATCCGCAATAGAGGATCTACACGCAATGAACTCCAAACTCCCGACAAAAGCACTGCAAAGTCCTCAACCTCCGCTGATGCTGCCATGCTCTGGTTCTTCCCCTTCTTCTTCTTCTTCTCTGGACACACAACTGCATAGTGTCCCATCTTCTGACAATTCCAACACTTCACCTTGGAATAGTCCTTCTGTGTGTTACCCTGTTTACCTTTGCCTTTGCCTTTGCCCCCACCATTGCTTGTGGAAGCCTGCTTCTTGCCTTTGCCTTTCTTGCCTCCTGCCAACAGTGCTACATCCTCATCCTGCTCAACTGGCTTGGCTGCCCCAAGCTGACCTTTCCTGATCTCTGTCTGAAAGCAATCATCCCAAAATCTCACCCATGTGGGAAGGGTCTCACGTGCACAAACCCCATCAGCAAAGTTCATCCATGAACTGGGGAGGCCATTCACTACTATCCGCACCAACTTAGTGGGTTGAATGACCTCTCCAATTGCTGCCAACTCATCTCTCACATTAGTAATCTTTGTGAGATATCCAGTTGCACTATCAGTCTTACCCATATTAATGCTTTTCAGCTTCTCCTTCAGAACTATTTTCCGGTTCTCATTGGTACTCTGGTAGAGATTGGACAATGTTGTCCATATCTCATGAGCATTTCTCTTTCCTCTCACATGAGGAATGCAATGGTCTTTGATTCCGTCTAGAATCAGTCTCTTACCCTTGTTGTTCTTCCTATTATATGCTACCAACTGAGTAGCATCAGTAGGCACATTAACAGGTTGTTGTGTGGTATGAATCATGATATCCCAGATTTCTGCCTCCTCAAAGATACTCTGCATTCTCTCCTTCCAAACGCTGTAATTGCTATGCCCATCCAACCTATCCTCCACCCTCAATCCCAATGACATCCTGCTGTCCTAAAACTAAAAAATAGCACTGTTGTAGTAAAGATTAAAAAAAATCTGTTTGTAAAAAAATCAGCTTGCTGGAATTTTCTGAGTGAAAAATCAGCAGGCAGTATTTTTTCTCCTTGTTGTCCCAAACTGCACTTCAGCACTCAAGCTCTGATACCATGTAGAAATTTCTTGTTTTTCCCACCCCGGTTTTCAGTTTCACCTTATTTCTCCGATTTGTTAAATGCCCTTTCCCATAACCTTACATTCAACAAGCTGGAAAATAAATATTGCTGAAAACACAAATTCTGGAAATTTTTCAAAATGCTGAAAAATGCAGAAATAAAAATCAGCAGATACAAACAACCATTCAACACATGATAACACAGTGATTTTTGGTCAAGGTGACCCTGGAAAAACTCCCTACAACTCTTGGGGAAAACCAGCTCGAAAGCTCCTTCTTATTTCTAGAAAAAATGCTTTTTACAGTGAGAGAAATATTCAGAAAAATCAGCAAGTAAACTTTACAACTTATCTCGTTTTCCGTGCTTAACCATCGCCTCGGAAAATGTCCAAACAGCAAAACAGAACAGCATTAAATGCTGTACGGCCTCCTTGATTTTCGTGCCCAGAAAATCTGCAATAAATGCAGCGGTACGGCCCCCAAGATTTCTGTGCAAAACAGCAATAAATGCTGCTGTACGAATCTCGATTTTTGTACCAAAAGAACAGCAGAAACTTGCTGTACGGAATCTGCCTCGATTTCCATGCAAGAGGACAGCCACTTGCTGTACGGCCTGCCTAGAAATCCGTGCCAAATAAAACAGCCCTCTGCTGCCTCAAAAGCTAAGCCAAACTGCTGTACAGCCTCTTGGAAATCGTGCCAAAAACTGCCTTGGAATGTGTGCCAAGCTGCTGCCTCCTCCTCACTGCCCAGAAATCTCCCTTGCTCTCTTGCTCTCCTTCTCTCAATCTGCTCATGAAAGAATGAATGACCTTTTCCCTCCTTTTCCTCCTTTAACCTAACCTTAAGTGACTTTTGGGGAATCCCTAAATCCAATGGCTGAAATAAATTGAGATCTAGGGCTGAGATTAAATGCTCATTTAAATCTCACTTTCTATTTTTTAATTCACCCCACTTTAATAAAAACCCACTTAGTCATTTATTTCCAAAGTCACTTTTCCTTTCTAATTTCACATTGACTTTATTAAAGTCGCTTTAAAATTAGACTTTAGTAACTTTATCACTTAAAGTCACTTTTAAATTAGATTTGACTTTATAAAAATTATAAAGTCATTTTAGGAGAAAAATTAAATTCTTTTGGACACTTTTCCCTAGGCCAAAGATCAAAGCCTTAGGGAACCACCTGTCCTCCGGTACCCAAATTTCAACAGAGTATAGACAGTTGTGGTCTCCCTCTTAATGCTAGCTTCTCTTCAAAAGTCCTTGAACTCATTTGACTCATATTCAGTGCCATTATCAGTTCTCAAAATCTTGATCTTTTTCCCTGTCATATTTTCCACCAAGGCTTTGAATGTACGGAACCACATGAAAGCCTCATCCTTCTTCTTTAAGAAGTATATCCAGGTTTTGCGAGAGAAGTCATCTATGAACGTCATATAATATGAACATCCTCCCAAGGATGTCACAAGCAGCATACCAGATAGATCAGAATGGATCAATTCCAAGATATCAGATGTCTTTGTGACACTAGAGGGGAAAGGTCCCCTTGTATGCTTTCCTTCGGCACAACCCTTACATACACCTTCATGATTATTTGGAAACTCGGGCATCCCTGTCACCACCTTCCTTGCTTTGGGAAGGGCTTTGTAGTGAAGGTGTGTAACGACCCATTCCCCTATTATACCCAAAACAATATTAGCGTGTGAACGATATAGGCATTTGATAGCTACACCTGCCTATACCGTCCACATCGCACTAGTACGCCCACCTAATATCAAGATTTCAAAGATTGGGGACTTAATATTAAGATTTCAGATCTATATAAATATTACGATCATCTAAGTATAGATTTTATGAAAAGAGGTAATAAAAGAAATGTTATAATAAAGTTAATCCTTAAGTTAAAATAAGTATGCAATATAAAAATAAAAAAATAAAAAAATTAATATTAAAGGAACTTAAAATAAAGCCCCAAGCTCTATAAATAAAATAGTGATATAATCCCACCTTCATAATTATATAGTCGTACTCATCTTAATGTGGATCACCCACCATGAAAAGAAACATTTAATATGAACTTAAGGTGGATAAGGCCTCGGGAGGTTTGAGGCGGTGGGGAGGATTGTTTAAAATATATTCCTATCTCAATTAAATGAAAGGTACAACACCATAAATACAGAAAATATCACAATTAATAGGGGCAAAGACCTCGGAAGTTGGAGGCGGTGGATGGAACTTATTTAAGGGAGGTAATATGGAGGTTTTGGGAGAGGAAAAGAGAGGGAATTCTGCTGAAATATTGTGAGATTGAACTGCTGGGAGTCTCTGTTCTTCTTGGTTATCTGGGCACGGGGGCAGAGGAGACATCCTCTGGGTCTGGGATTGTTCCCGGATTGGCTGGGAGGACTTGGTTGTTTCGATAAACTGTTTATCTATCTACAACATCTGCATCACGGGAGGAGAGCCATCATCAAAACCATCAAACCACTAATCGTGTACTGTATTTCGTATGTATGTAACCGTTTTCAATTAAATTTCACCGTTGATTACTGTAAATTTTCATTTAAATACATTACTGCTGAATCTCTACTTTGATTAATATTTGTCTGCAAGTAAATTTCTGCATATAACCTTACTTATGCTGGCTGAAATTATTTGACTGTGTTAGGAACCTTACTTATGCTGTCTGAAATTAATTAACTGTGTTAGGGACCTTACATTTGGTATCAGAGGGACTCGTTCAAACCCTCTTACGACCTTATAGGCCCATTAAATTGCGTTTCTAAAGTTTCGGCTTGCTGGAATGTTTTTTTTTCTCTTCTCTCTCTTTGCTGAAAGTGTTAACAAACCAGCAATGGCGATTGTTGCTAAAGAGTACCTCAAATAGCAGAACCCCTGTCTTGGAAATGCGCTGTTGTCAAGCTAAAACCATATTGTTCAAAAGACAAACTTGCACAGGAAAAGAAGTTCATAGGAAATAAACTATGAAGTATACCGTAGGATTAAGAAAGATTCACAGCGTAAACCTGTTACAGCGTATCCTGCTGCCATAAAGAACGTTTTCATCAATGTTTCAGCATGTTTAAAAAAAAAAAAAATGATGATATACTTGCCATTACTACATTTAACAAACTTATATCTAGCATCTGTAATTTCTCTAGTGTTAATAAATCACAAACTCCTGAACTTATGAATTCCACAAGAATATTGAAATAGTAGTGGAATTAGATGACATAATAAATTCCAACTGGAAGTCTAGACCCCTTCAAGGCATTCAAGGTCTTTTTTTTAGTAGTCCACCTTGCTAAGGCAATGGCCTTACTATCCCCGATCGTTGACTTGAAGTTGTTTTCATAGCTAGCATTACACAGTACTGCCAACAGTAATGTAATAAAAGAAGCACATACAAAATGAGTTATAAGAATTTACACTGTGATCATTGTACTAAAAGAAACAGGTGTCATTTTATGTACTGTCTTGCACTAAATAACACATCGCTGCCAAGCTAATCAGTGCTTCAAAAGAGCAGCAACATATTGACAACCAAGCTACTCAAGCCAAGGTTCACAAGAGATCCTCAATCTATTACTTTCAAGCCACCAGGAACAACATATAACAGCAGATTTCTGCGCTTCAGTCATACCAAGTTATGCTTATATTTTCTTTTCTCTCCGATAAATCCAGCAGATTTTACCAACCACATTACCTGTAAGTCTGGGCATGCTACCTCAAGAATATCAGCTAAATCCGAATAAGGATTTCCCATTTGCATTCTTCGTTCTGTGCTCATAAAAGCAGTGAATTGTTGAATCAAGTGCTGAAAAGATCGGGCACTATTCCCAGTACCCCTTCAAAAAGTTTAAAATCAGTTTGCATTTCAACGATAGAAAGTATCTTATATCCAACTTAGAAAATAAGGAAATTCAGCTAGAAAAACTAAAACTCACACAAACTTCGATGCTATGGTCATTGCTCTGCTCTTGCAGTCTCGATCAGATTTGTTTCACGTATGAGATGGAGTTTTCAAAAGGCAAATCTGGTAGGTTTGTCCGTGGCAAAATCCAACTCAATTCCATCCAAATATTCATCCCAACTGAATGGAATTGGGGCATTAACTATTGCAAAATTGCATTCTTCAAACAAAAATCTGATCTCTGTACCAAATCAGTATCGCATACAGAGTATACAGAATTTATAAACGGGAAATAAGGTTCCACGGGTATATTTATAGAGCATTGTCGATTTTGAAAGGCTTACTTACAGCTGTTAATATCTCTGATTAGTCGATAAACCGCTACACCCACACCGCCCAGCGTAGCTATCGTGCGTATGGGAGCTCTTGGCACCGAGGCAAACTCTTTCACTGAGGTGTCATGGTCGGGCCAGAGCATGAGTCGTTGTCAATTGTAGAACACGGAAAATCATGTGTAGTGTCGGTTATAAATTTATATCGTATGGTTTTTCAAAAGTTTGGTTTTAAAAATATATATTTCATTTGGTTTGGATACATAAACACTGCCACGGTTCCCGTTAGTTTCTGGGCTGCCGGAAATTATCAATCCAAACTTAGAGTTTAATTCACGCATATATTTCATAAATATTACTGAACCAACGCTTATATACCTGCGTATTGAAACCGTTAAACATTTCAAAGGTTGATTAACATGGTCCGAATATATGATTTGATTTATTACATTTATTACATTTTGGCAAACTATAAACGTAATTAAAATATATATATGTTTTCGGAGGTCGGCGGTTCAAACTTCCGCCCGACCTCTCCGTCGAACCTCCGCACTTTGCAACCATAGAAGTAATATCGTATTAAAAAAAAAAAACCTTGGCATAAGGTCTGTTATAATGCATATACATTAAAATGTATACGTGGTTGGCTTTACATTAAGGTTCGGTTGTATATATATGAAATATATATCGAAATATATAATGTCAAATATGATTTAAATTTTGAAATATATATTATAAGGTTCGGTTGTATATATATGAATATTATAAGGTTCGGTTGTATATACGATTTAAATTATAAAGTTCGGGTGTATATATATGAATAATATATATATCGAAATATATAATGTTAAATGCGATTTAAATTTTGAAATTTAATTTCATATGGTATATAAATCTTAAAATACGTTTTAATTTTTGAAATTTAACATTTATATATATATACTAATGCGTTTTAATTGTGAAATTTAAAATTTCATATGGTGTATAAATGTTAACGCGTTTTAAAAATTTTGAAATTTGAAATTTCATTCATAATAGTATATGGTATATATATTAAGACCTTTTAAAATTTTGAAATTTAAAATTTTATTCATGATAGTATATGGTGATGCCTTTTAAAATTTTTGAAATTTAAAATCTCATTCGTAATATTATAGGGAATATATATATATTAATGCGTTTTATATTTTCGTTCCCAAACTTTAATACATGGCTTATTAAAAATATATGTGTTGTATTCAAAGGTTAAAAAGATCATGTGGACTTTGGTTTTGTTTATTTTGTGCCGCAAACGTTAATTCTCCACCATATGATATTTCATTATTTAAACGAATAACCCAATCGAATAAATATAACCCAAGTGTGCATAACCTCGAGCTCATAACGGTGGCCATTTAAATAAATTATAAACAGAACTGTTGGTCAACAACCATATGCATATTTAGACGGCGTATTATATGGTTTTGAAATCGGGTGATTAAACGCATTTTGGGTGAAACAAAATTGCAAATCCGTGTTATTCAAAGGGTCAATGCATATTAAACGTATGCCAAAGTTTGAGATTATATAAACTTTGGTTATCAGAAAAGTATGCATGGGGGCGAGATCGGGGTTTGACCTCGTGATCTCTCCAAGCATTTCCACCATTATGCCACAAGCGCAATCCTTTATACGCAAATTATTTAAAGTGGGTGGGATCGGGTTTTGAACCCAGGAAACCTGCCCCACGAAACCTCACTTAACCCGAACACTTAAAACATATCACCCAAGCAGTACCCATGCTTAATTATTATTATAACCAACGATTCCATTTTTACATTCGATTCGGCTGTCAAATTTAAAAATATATATATATATATATATGTCTATATATATATGGTGAACAAACATGATACTCCCCAATATATATATACATGAGATGTTACATTGAAAAAAAAAATCATACCATAAATGATAATTCTAGTATTCTCCAACCAAATCTGATCAGACAAGATGACACTGCACGGAAATATAGCCTGGAAATTTGTGCAGAGGTATATTTACAAGGTGAGTTTCCTGATCTTGATGTTGTATTAAACTGCTTTAGTGTCGTACAGGTTATTCAATATTAGAAATCACATCTTAAATTGCTTATTTTGCTAGTACAATTCCCCAAAACATTTCTCAGACAATGGGAGCACCGTAGCTGTGAGGCTCATGGTTGGAGGGCTAAACTTTAAAGCCACCTGAAATTTGTCAAAGGTTTCTTTTCCTTTATTTTATTTTATTGAAGCTGCATCACCTGTTGACCTAATCCTGAATTTATACCCTAGTTCTGTATTAATAATATGGCGGGATGCTATAACAGGGAGCTTTACAATTCTGTCAACAATGCTGTGTCTCTAAAAGTCCGGTTTGGAATTTATTACACAGAAAACTGTCCAATTGGGCAAATTTATATGCTCAGAGGTCAAGAGGCAGTGCTGCCCTAGCCCTTGGGTTGGGAGCTTGTATCAAGATAGATTGTTGCCAAAAGACCTCAAAGAGGAACTTCCGTGGAGTTCTTACATTAAAATTTATATTTCTTTTCCAAAGCCTCACTTTTATGTTGAATCTCCGCAACTTCATACTTTAATCCCTTTGTTTGCATATGCTCATTAAATTGATATTCTTCTATAAATAAATAATTTTTCCACTTGTTGGACAACCAAGTTTGTGATATTTAAAAATCGACCAAAACAGAAATTTTGTTTCACAAAAAGGACATTTAGTCCAAAGTGTCGACTTATATATGGAATTCATTATTCACAGTTCACTTATTGCCCAACAAGCCTTCTAGTAGGTTAAAATTCTCATGTGTACCATTGTGGCAATGCGATGTTTAACTGATGAGGTTAAACAGAGTGTTAAAGCTAAAGCCATTTACCTAAGATCCATAGACTTTGAGCTCTTGGAGTTTTTCAATTCCTCTCAATACATAATCAGATATAGTGTTAAAATGGATTTCTGCTAGTTGATTAAAAGTAACTCACCTGTGCCAATTAGGCAGGGCAGTGATTCATTGAGGACGTTGACAAAGTCTTCGGCTGTATACTAGGATTCCATTCTTGCTGTGGTCTCTCTCCCATATGCCTGGCATGAGTTTTCAAGTAAATAAGGCTGGGCATAATTCCGGGTGATTCTGACGAAAATAGTGTATAGTTGTTTCTTGTAAATATATATACAGATATCATTTGGAGTTATTATATATAGCGCAGGGTCTAAATTTATAAATACATATGACACTAAATCCTGTCATCGGCCGATTTAGTAAATTAAGGAAATTATAATGAGTCGGAATTTAATAAAAATAGTAAATAATATATGTATATGATCAAGCTAGTTGTAAATTGAGTAATGCATAAACACCTACCAATATACTTACCTTATGGCTTCACAAGTTACTCAAGGTATGGTTTGATCAGAAGTTGGAGCCTGTAGTCATTTAACATGATAATCAAAGTTTAGCAAACCTTCAAAAAAAAAACAAAAAAAACAAAAAACAAAAAAACCAGGGTTATTACATTTGTTAAGAGTTATAGCTCAAATAGGAAGTTTCGCATATGTTCAATATGAACATGTGAAAAGTAGTTTGAGATATTTCGAAAGTAATCCTATTTGGGAACAAAATATTCTATTTTGTAATTCACTTGTTTGGAAAAGTGAAAGTCTTATAGTTTGTAGTTAAGTCTAAAATTATATCTCATGCATGACTTAGACTAGGAGTAATCTTTAAAAATAGGATCTACACTAAAAACAATAAATCAGGGCAAGGTAGAAGCTTTCAACACACATTAAATTGAGCAACTGGCCAGCCAGGTGATAGAGAGAAAGGTAACTCAAGGATTCAGGCAGAAGTGAATTTGGGCAACAAGCGACAATCAGCACAAGCGCCAAGCAATTTCATACAAGGCAGCATATAGAGGCTTCCTTGTAAGTCTTTCGAGGAATGAAAAATCGATTCAAATGGGTAATCACCTATGTTGTGAAATTAAATTTTATGCGTGTGTCGTTTAATTTCTGGCTATTGTGTGATTGATGCTATGGGCTGAAATTTGATTTCAACATTAAATTCGGCAGTGTACTTGTTTGATTGAGATCATAATGACATTAGTCACCTATGGCTTGGAATTAGCACCACCTCAATCCAATATCAGTGACAAAGGCAATTAAAGAAAAAAAACTAAATCAAGAGACGTAGCACTTGCAATTCATCTCCTTTAGTGAAGGGCCTCAAAAGAGGGGAACAATACATGTGGACCACCTGAAAACGGATGAAATATGTAGTGCCAAGAAGGATTGTTGTGTATCTAGGCACAACAATCTCTGTATATTGTTAATTTTATAATGTTTTAGTTATAGGCATTTATGATACTCCAACCTTTGTAAAAGCAACTTGTGTTAAATAAGAACTTGGAATATGTCATTGAGTGTTTCATATTGGTTAAATTAAATAATAGTCTCCTTACCACATAAAGCCTAAAGATAGCTTGGAGCTTGAGCAAGGGCTTTGCTCCTTTTATAAATAGAGGTCCTCTCCCTCTTTGTATCAAGCTTACCTATCAATGAAATGTTTCATTTCTCTCAATAGAACCACTTGGAGAAACCTTCCTCCATTAATCCTTTGGATTTGCTTATTCGATCCATCCCTAGATGAGCTGGTGCCCCGAGTCTTTTGTCATTTGTTCTTTTTTTCATCGCATTCCTATTCCTATTTTAGTTCAAATATGTATTTGCAATAGCAGAGTGTAGATTCGCATCAAGGCACGAGACATTTAGTTTTGTAAAAAAAAGGGAAGAATTTAAAGCAGTCATGAGAAAGTGATAAAAACAAAGTTTTTAGCTTGAATCTTCTCCATTGAAAATATTCTCTCTAATCCCACAACAAATTTCGCATATCTACGTGAATGTAATTTATGGTCACATATAAAAGAATCTCACCTCCTTGATTACGATATTCCCATTACTTTGATTAGTAGTATAAGCTTGTAGCATTTTGCTAGTACAATGGGTTTTCTCATTAGTATTACCTATTCTCTAAGCTTTGATCTAAATGAGTACCACCATCTCATTTAACAATAAGGATACAAGCTCATGTTAATGGAAATGTGGTGACTCTATACTCTTAATGACCTTAGTACTACCTATCTCTACCATTGACCGAGTTCCATATCATAGATTGACTGTACGATTCTATGCATATAGATGAGGTAAGAGAACATTCACTGTGCTCATATGGGAATAATTAGGCATATATGGATACTCACAAATGGCACTCATTGTCTAAAATACAGGTATTCTAATAACATACGTATCTACTCATTACTAGTGCAATAACTGTGATCTACTTGATTCTGTTAATTACAGCTGTGATTATAACAATGGTTGTAATTAATAAGTATTCATAATAAATACTGATCAATAAGCTCGTACATGTATCGGCGTTAACACATCACGTTGTTTCCATCACTATGAGTAACACCTATACCCTTCACTAGTTGAGTACGAATAAGGATGGAAATAATGGCAATCATAGACTTGATAAAGGTTGAATCCTATCTGATATATCTTCTACTCATATATAAGAGAGATCTTCTTGCTTCACCTAGTTCACATGGTATACTTATTATGGAAATGGCCATACTTGGCCAATAGTAACACACGGACTTGTTATGAAATACTAGTAGTCAACATGTTCGTAAGATCAGTATCATATAAGCTATACTATTCAATGGATTCACATGGTTAACCTTTTATAAGGGTAATAAAAGCTCTATTAGTATAGAGGTTCATCTCTCACTATGTTTACATAGAATGCTACTTCACTTTACTGATACAAGATATATGATGTTAGTTTAGAATTTACTGGTGCGTGGACACCGATGTGCGAGATGTCATTTAAATTAACATTTGCAAGAATATGAAAAGTGAAATATATTGATATATAAATTGACAGGGGTAAAGCAATGCATCATAAATAGAACATGTATGAACTAAACAGAAGCAGTGTCTGAAATGAGAAATTTTATGGGACATATTGATACCTATGTAAACAAATTTTCTTTTATAAGTTCTAGGATTAATATCATAGATATCAAAGTATTTGAATATGTAAAGGTTGTTATATGGGTAACAATTGGTTATGAGCAATATAGATGCATATGTTGTAATATGTGTACGAGTGTTTACATTGCAGATTATGTACCGGTGAATACCATGCTGCAGAAAACAGAAAACAGATTACCGAAACAATCTACGTGATGACAGATATCCAAGAAAGAAGAGACTCCCCGAGATCCCACGATAGGGTGTTGACCCTGGTCCTACTGGGAGGAGTGGAGGTGTTGCCCACTAGTTATCCTCCAATACCTGGAGTCATGGGAGGACTGTGCGAGTCACGCTCCCCTAGACGTGTGATGATGACTACCGGATGCCTACCAACATGTCAGGTCGACGTAATCGACGCTGATATCATTGAGGTCTATGAATGGATCAGTAAAACTGATGCCATGACATATTCCTGTAGAGGACGGATAGGATGGGAGTGGAAGAGATTAGGAAGGATCGGATGATTTTAGAATAGTTTGGAGACTTGGTGAAGATGGGAAGTAACAATTAAATTACCAATACATACTTATTTTAAAACGAAAATTCAATCTTAAAATACAGGCATTCTACAATCACCCTAATCTCTAAAAACACAATATGAATCTGAGTATATAAAACCATAAACTTCGGGACGAAGTTTTCTGAAGGGAGGAAGTATGTAACGACCCATTCCCCTGTTATACCCAAAACAATATTAGCATGTGAACGATATAGGCATTTGATAGCTACACCTGCCTATACCGTCCACATCGCACTAGTACGCCCACCTAATATCAAGATTTCAAAGATTGGGGACTTAATATTAAGATTTCAGATCTATATATATATTACGATCATCTAAGTATAGATTTTATGAAAAGAGGTAATAAAAGAAATGTTATAATAAAGTTAATCCTTAAATTAAAATAAGTATGCAATATAAAAATATAAAAATAAATTAATTAATATTAAAAGAACTTAAAATAAAGCCCCAAGCTCTATAAATAAAATAGTGATATAATCCCACCTTCATAATTATATAGTCGTACTCATCTTAATGTGGATCACCCACCATGAAAAGAAACATTTAATATGAACTTAGGGATGGATAAGGCCTCGGGAGGTTTGAGGCGGTGGCGGAGAATTGTTTAATATATATTCCTATCTCAATTAAATGAAAGGTACAGCACCATAACTACAGAAAATATCACAATTAATAGGGAAAAAGGACCTCGGAAGTTGGAGGCGGTGGATGGAACTTATTTAAGGGAGGTAATATGGAGGTTTGGAGGGGGGTAAAAGGAAGGGAATTCTGCTGAAATACTGGGAGATTGAACTGCATATTGTGAGATTGAACTGCTGGGAGTCTCTGTTCTTCTTGGATATCTGGGCACGGGGGCAGAGGAGACATCCTCTGGGTCTGGGATTATTCCCGGATTGGCTGGGAGGACTTGGTTGTTTCGATAAACTGTTTATCTATCTAACATCTGCATCACGGGAGGAGAGCCATCATCAAAACCATCAAACCAGCAACTGTGTACCAGGTATTTCTTGTATGTATAGAACTGCTTCTCAATTAAATTTCACCGTTGATTACTGTAAATTTTCATTTAAATACATTACTGCTGAAACTCTACTTCAATTAATATTTGTCTGCAAGTAAATTTCTGCGTATAACCTTACTTATGTTGTTTGAAATTAATTAACTGTGTTAGGGACCTTACAGTAGAGGCAGCAGGAGGCCAGGAGGGCTGACGTAGGCCCAATTAAGGCAGTGTAACCCACTCTAGGGTGATGCAGGCCCTTCCTGAGCATCGTAGAGGCTGACGTAGAGATCTTCAGAGCAACGTTGGGGTTTCCAGAGACCGGAAAAGGCTGAGTTTTGTAAATCCCGTTTGAGGGTGTGAATCAGTTAGATTTTCTGTCTCCGGGATAGAGGTATTGCTGCCATTTATATTTCTCTGTCGGGTTAACTATTTTGGTGCCCATATTTGTTGTATTCAGGATCTTCTTAATAATAAAAACCCTCCAGAAGCTAGCAGCATTGGTTTTCGCACATTGGGTTTTTCCAGGGACAGTGGTCCAGAAAATCCTTGTGTGTCACTTGGTCATTGAGCATGTTATTCAGTTTAGATCTGTATGTGTAGGTTGTTACTGTATTTACTTCGATGTTAATGCTGAAGATTTCAAATTAATAACTTATGTAAGTAGGAGAAGTAAATCAAGAATTTAACAGTAGGATTTATGTTTAGTAAATTCGGAAACTTTCACATGGTATCAAAGCGATTGCAGATCTAGTTGAATCTCCAACAAGAAGGCTGAAGAATCTGTGTTGCAGAAAGTAGTAGAGAAAGCAACATCAACAGTAGATAAACTAGAGAGGGCAGTGCAGCAGCAGAGGGACACAGAGGTAGCAGAGGCTGACGCAGTCCCATATGGGTGACGCAGAGACAGTGCAGAGTCTTCTAGAGGGACGCAGGAGCAGTTTGCGTTGTGTAGTCATTGCACAGAGGGTGCGTTGAGCCAGTCTGCTCACGGAGAGGCCAGCTAGGGTGGCGCAACCCAAAATTTGATTGTTGTGCTGAGTGCAATGAACTGGAAGCTGAGCTGTAGACCTTCAGCAGTTTTTGGTGGGGTGAAGATTCTACTGGTGCAAAATTTAGCCTAAGCTAAGTTGACAAAGAGCGGAAGGAGAACAACTTCTCAGTAAATTCCCTGCCAAAGAAATTTGAAGATCGATCGTAGGGTGATCGAAGAGAGCTGATTCGTTGTGATTCGCAGACTTACAAGGGAGGAAGTCAGTTGTCAGAGGGAGCAGAGGGTGCTTGTCTCGCCAAGGACCCTAGATTTGAGTCTCTAGCATAGAGAGGAGGATCTGTTCCGACAAATTTCTGAGCAGATGGCACCACACGAACTGCATGATCAGGATAGGTTGGACTGCCTATCCAACTTTTCTATCAGGGAGGCCAGAATCCTGGTAGTCGTGTAGGCCTATAGTATACAGGAGCATGCAGAGAAAGTCTTAGCTACACCGACCGATGCGAAACTCCCGGAGAAGCACAATGAAGCAGCGACACATGCCAAGTGCTTCATTATGGACAGGGTCAAAGATCATGTGGTACCACACATAGCCGAGAAGGCAATGGCTCATGAGATGTGGGAAGCCCTAACCACATTGTATCAAGGAAGGTCCGTCCAGAGAAAGATGCTTCTGGAGAACCAGTTGAGGTTATTCATGATGTCCAAGGGAGAGGAAATTGATCCTTTCCTATCCAGACTACAGTCGATCCGGGATCAATTGATTGGCATGGGGGTCAAGGTGGATGACGATGTTATGGTGAGGACTTCTCTCAATGTAGTCACAGAGGAATGGGAAACTTTTGTCCAAAGTCTCTTGGGCAAAGTGGACCTTCCCAATTGGGACAATATGTGGGCTATCCTCCGACAAGAGGAGATCCGCCGAATGACCAAAAGGCAGTACAACACCGGTTCGAGCAAGGTGAAGCAAGAGGAAGAGGAAGATGCAACCCTGGCATCAAAGAGGCAGCAAGGGAAAAAGAAGCGCAATCTGTCAAATATTAAATGTTTCCAATGCGGGGAACTTAGACATTTCACCAACAATTGTCCTTAGCAGAAAAAGGACAAGGAAGCTTCTAGTTCCAAGGCTACTGTAGCAGACGATGGCTCCGACAATGATGTAGCCATGAGCACTCATGAACCACGGAAGTGGGGTGATCTTGATCTGTAGAGCGGCTACATAGTGGTGGCGGGATCCTTGAATAGCTTGGCTCTTGGATCACATACGAGCTACAGGAGCCTTAAGACGATAGCGGGACAAGTGGAGCAGTGGGTGCAGAACATCATGGATAAAGCTGAGGCTGAGGCTGACACGCTAAAGAGGGAGCAGCGCAGTGCACATACAGCAGCAGTGTAGAGGCAGCGTAGAGAAGGCTTGCTTACACAGTGCAGTGTTGTAGCCACACAAAGGCTTCAGGAGGACAGTGCAGTGCAACAGCAGCGTGGAGGACATCAGCATAGAGGAGGTCTACTTACGCAGTGTAGAGTTGCAGTAGTGCAGTAGCCTCTGGACGACAGCGCAGCGCAACAGCAGCGTGGAGGACATCAACGCAGAGGAGGTTTGCTTACGCAGTGCAGAAATGCAGTAGCGCAGTAGCCTCCAGAGGACAGTGCAGAGTAGCAACCTATGGAGCTTCAGTGATTGAGATTGGGAAGGAGTCCTTTAGTTGCTTACTCTCAGCAACTGAGTTGTAGTGCAACAATTAGCAGTGGTAGTGCTATGGGTAGAAAGATGCAGCAATTTGAGAGGGAGCTGTAGTATGGATGTAGCAGTGGCGGTGGCAGCATCATGGGTAGCAGTACAGAAGAGTAGCAACAACGCAGTGAAGGGCATCAAGCCAAACATCAACGCAGAGACCCACACCAGAGATCAGTGCAGAACTTCGTGGTGAAGTGTTTTGCTAGAGCACATTCCTCACTAAGAGGGAGAGTTGAGATTTTGGGGTGTTGGGGTAGCATCGGATGTGCTCTAGCTCCTAACATTTGTGGAGGGACTAGAGTACATAAGATCTCCATGACCCAGAAAGCGTTTTGGGAAATTCCATCTAATTTAAGAGATATTTAATTAAATAATATTTTTAATTAAGGACCCTAAGTCTAACTTATGAAAATTAAAAGATTAAAGGTAATTAAATTAAACATGTGATGAGAATGACTTAAGTGACGCGGATCAATAATTTTCTAATCTTAGTCATCAATTCAAGATTAGATCGCGGTCGTTGATGTTTCAACGAGAAAAGTATAAGAAGAGGACTTGGGATCAGTTGGAGAACACACACATTGGAAGAGCACTGAAGCTAAGCTAGAATTCTAGGGTATGGTTTACTAAGAATTTTAGAAGTGTTTCAGTTGCAGCGAGGGAAAATATTGTAAAGGGGGATGGAGTAGTCCCAGGCCAATAGTACAACAAGGGCAGAGAAGTAGCAGACCAAGAAAGCACAGAGGCAGCTGCTACGCAGAGCAGCCGAAAGCCCAGTAGGGACAGCGCAGAGGCAGCAGGAGGCCAAAAGGGCTGACGCAAGCCCAGCGAGGGTAGCGCAGAGGTAGTGTAACCCAGTCTAGGGTGACACAGGCCCTTCCTGAGCAGCGCAGAGGTTGACGCAGAGGGCTTCAGAGCAACGTTGGGGTTTCCAAAGACCGGAAAAGGCTGAGTTCTGTAAATCCCGTTTGAGGGTGTGAATAAATCAAATTTCCTGTCTCCGAGATTGAGGTATTGTTGCCGTTTATATTTCTCTGTCGGGTTAACCAGTTTGGTGCCCAGATTTGTTGTACTCAGAATTTGCTTAATAATAAAAACCCTCCAGAAGCTAACAACGCCATTTTTCCTGCATTGGGTTTTTCCAGGGACAGTTGTCCAAAAAATCCTTGTGTCACTTTGTTATTGAGCATGTTATTCAATTTAGATCTGTATGTGTAGGTTGTTAATGTATTTACTTCGATGTTAAGGTTGAAGATTTCAGATTAATAACTTATGTAAGTAGGAGAAGTAAATCAAGAATTTAACAGTAGGATTTATGTTTAGTAAATTCAAAAACTTTCACACAAAGGAACAAAAACACTGACCAAATGTCTTTCACTTTTGGTCATCTTGTGTTTGTTAGTGCTAGAAGTATCTGCCATTTCTGGAGTGGGATCACTGGCTTTTTCAAATTCAAGAAGAAGAGCGGTTCTAATAGGTGATGGATCACGTTCTTTCCTTCTTGCAGCGGCCCTAGTTAAAGGAGGAATATTGTCACTTTCAATGAGTGGAGTCGCCAGAGGAATAATGAGAGTGTCGTCAATGAATCAATTCTTCAATGATTCACTAGGGAGGTAGACATGCTAACAACGACACCATAAATACTACCACTCAAACCATTAGGGGACCTAAAAGGGACTCCTAAGAGGGAAACTGCTAGGGCAAGGAAACGATGGAGACTTAGCCCACTGCCACCATAGCTAAGACTCCCTACTCTTTACAGAATTTCACCGATGGGAGGAGACCTGATAATTAGGAAGTCACTTATAAAGGATGGATCAACAAATAGATGTGAAGTGACCTTAAAGACCCTTTCCCTAGGATATGATTAGGAATGGAGCTTGCTTGATCTTTAAGCAAGGTACAAGACTTTCTAGAGAAAGGAGGTGAGGATTTGAGGGTTAGATTAAAGGAATATGACTTGAAAAGGAGTTTCCCAATCCCTAAAATCCTTATAGAACTTGGATTCCTGAGTTGCCCTTGATGAATTTTCTTTGATAAGAAATGGGACCAGACACGACCAAGTGGACCCAACCCAGGTTAAGGGGATGGAATCTAGCAACCAATGATATTCTTAGCCTAACCAAGGCAAGGGGAAAGGATCAAACAAGAATTTTCACCTAAAGATGTCAAATTGATCCTATGAGGTGCTGGTCTTGGGAACACTAGGGAAGAATTTGATCTTAAACCTAGGGCTTTGGATATCTTGGAATCCCACTGTCGGAATCTCTTCAAATTTGGAGGAGACCTTGAGGACACACCAGCGTAGTAGGGTCTAGGAGATCGAAATTTTTCTAGGGCTATTTTGTCGAGAAATTGATGCCCTAGGTGGCTGAGCATAGCTAGACCTAGAAGAGGGAGGAAAAGGTGAAAGAATATGGTTTAGATGACCACCCTTTGATGTATCAGTGTCTAATTCCTCTTGGGGATATGGAGTTAAGGAGAATTATGAAGATGGACTTCGTTTCTTGTTCAAGGAGGCTCTCAAAGTCAACTTCGTCCAATGTTAAGAGCAAGAGAAGAAAAGTGACCTTAAAAGAATTTATACTTCGTTGCAAATGGAAGAACCTTATTGAGATAAAACAATCTCTAGGACAATTCATTCATCAAACATGGCCCATACATAGTGATAAGCCAAATAGAAATAGAATTCCACATTGATGTCGTAAACGCATGTAGAAATTAGCCCTAAAATAGCGAAAATCTCATAACCAATTTATGTATCAAAATGAAAGAAAATAGCATTAAGATTGCACTTACATGTAAGAGAATATATCAATATAAGAAGCTCGAAGATAAGAAAAACCTAATCCATACATCAAAATTCATCCATTATCCAAAAATATTCACCAAGGAAAAAGTGCGAAGTTCTCTAATGAGAGAATGATCCAAATCCAAGTGATGATACAAATGAATCCATCCAACTCCTATTTATACACTCGTTAGGAGTTTGAATTACCTAATGGGCCTACATTAGCCCATAAACATAAAATAATGTGCAAATTAACTAACTTTTGGTGATAAACCTACCAAACTAACTCACAAATAAAATAATAAGCCTCTCAAGAGGTCAAATAATAATCTATGCATGTCGTAGGGCCCTCCAAGAGGCCTAAAGAGGTCCACAAGTGCCATAATGATGAACATGATCCTCAAAAGTGATGGACAAGGGGGTGGCCCCTTGTTCTCCAAACAATGAACTTGTGGTGCTCCCAGTGGGTATGCGGGCACACCAATGTCCTCATGGGTCTCCATATGAGTCGAAGAAGCCTGTAGACCATATGTAAGGGCTGAGATGATGGAATGAATCCTGCCATATCATCATACAAGTTCTGGAACACCTGTCAAGTGTGTGGTTCACTTGTGGGGCCAACATGGCATAGTGTACCAAATGCATCTTCCTCATCCAAAAGGTGGATCTCTAGAAATCTCTAAACATATCTGGGGATCCATGGAGTGTTTTCTATTGTTGTGGAGGCCCATGGCTCTCTACACACACCCTATATGTGCTAATGTAGCCCTATGGATGGTTAGGACCCCGTATAGGGAGACCAAATGTAAAATGGAAACCATCTGCAATCCTGCATAAGATCCAATGCGCCCCCTAGCCTTTGAGTACAACAACTCGTTAAAATATTTGGGTAAAAGAGCTTACAAACCATGGACAACAAGTGTACTCTTCATAATGGCATGCCCTTCCATAGTGGGCTTTGGCATATGCTAATGTCTCCAAGCTCCAAAGGGGGTTAGTCAGGTACCTTATTAGGCGGTTTCCACCTTTAGAGGGGATAGTATGTGTAAATTTTTGTAGATGTTCTATGCTTGATGCAACTTTACTTTTTATCCTCAATATCAACCAACAATCAGATAAACAAGAAACTAAAATGTAGATAGAACATACCAGTAGATCGACGGAAGACAAGCCAAAAATATATGTGTGTTGGTGTGTTACGATGATCAACAGGATGCTTCAACTAGCAAAGTCTCAATACGATCAGCCAACCAGAAGTGTCACACAACCCTCTCGGACAGCAATATTAGTCAACACAAAGTCATCATTGTCCCAGTCAACGGTCAACGCAAAACAACAGCAACAAAAAGTCAATGTAGCCCAGTCAAAGTCAACGGTCAGCCTCGATTTTAGTGCCAAAAATGTGGACTAGGGAAATCAGAATTTTGACCAAGTTTGGGGTCAGTTTGACCAAGTGTTGACCAAAGTCAATGCTGGTCAAATCTGCACTAAAAAACCCTAGGTCAAAAACAAAATTCTTCTTGCTGCAATTTTCCCACGTGTGAGAAGAAGAGACTCCAATAGATGATCAAACCAATCAGATGAGGAGAGAGAATGTGATGTGATGGATGAGTGAAAATGACCTCCAACGTTGACCTATTTATATCCATCAATGAGAGTGTGTGACACCACTGCTGGGGCTTCAAGCCTATATTTCATTTCAGGCCGACCTGCACATATTTTGAATAAATTCAAAATAAATGTTCTGCTCATCGGATCAAGATGATCTTTAGATCGAACTTGCACCTCTCCGAAAGAGGAATCCAATAAAAATATTGGCATCTTCATCTGAACATCACAACATGGAGTTTGGACCTAGTTGTCCAAAATTAACACTCCCTCTCAACTAGGGAGAACTCCATCCACCTGTGCCATCCAAACATCATGCGTCAACCTGCCGTAACTTTGCTTTGTTGACTTCTTTATTTTAGAACAAAAGTGGGTTAGTCACAAAGACATCATTCCCGGTTGATAGATTTAGCCCAGAGTTCTAAAACCTCTATAGGACTCAAAAAGAGTCTCATACCAACCCGAAGTTGGTTTACCTAACTCGAAGTGAGTTGGAGGTCTGAAACCTCACTAGACTTGATCCTAGATCAAGTGGTTGGAACGTGCCATCCTAGACATAGAGAGTACGGCAATCTCTAATGCGTCCATCAGTATTTGCTACTGGTCTCTACCTTTTCCCACCTCACTGGCCAAATGAGAGGTACTTCCCATGAGTCCGGGACTAAATGGGTAGGATGCATACGGGGCACAGATCATGAGAGGTGACCTCAATCATAATAATCGTGGGGTAGAAGCACCACAAGGTTCGGCAAGCCTAGCCCCGTGTGTGCATGTAGCTCTGAGAAGCTATCCCCAAAGCCCCTCAGAGCTCCAAGAGCTCATCGTCCAACAGGATCCTCAGCGTAGGGTCGTTTCACGATACCAAGATTCTCATGGAAGGTTAGGAATTTGACCTTCCCCAAGGGCTTTGTGAGAATATCCGTGACCTACTTATCAGTTCCTATATGATCTAGCCTTACGACACCTCAATGTACCATATCCCGGATAAAGTGGTACTTGATATCAACATGCTTGGATCGATTATGGAACATGGGATTCTCGGACAACTGAATCCCACTCTCGTTATCACAGAGTATCACAGTGGTATCTAGCACATGCCCGAACAACTCACTGAAGAGCTTTCACAATCAAACTGCTTCACAATAGGTCATATTCGCTGCAATGTATTCGGCCTCCGCGGTGCTCAAAGCCACCGACTTCTACTTCTTGCTCATCCAT
Organism: Pinus albicaulis; assembly: GCA_034641835.2. Lineage (NCBI taxonomy): Eukaryota > Viridiplantae > Streptophyta > Pinopsida > Pinales > Pinaceae > Pinus > Pinus albicaulis. The sequence goes on from CM076578.1 coordinate 1,883,354,927, forward strand.
GATATCGAATCAGAACCAAGTGTGAAGCAACATCCCAATGTGCTCTTACGATCCACCACACTTCCAGCCCAATCGACATCAGTATATCCATGGAGTGTCACGCTCTCGCCAGTGTATCTCAGCCCATGGTTTATCGTGCCCCAAAGATATCTCAACAGAATCTTGGCACCAACCCAGTGAATGTGATGAGGTTCAACCATATGTTGACTCAAGGTGTTCACTGCAAAACATACGTCTGGACGGGTGTTCACTTAGAACATCAGGCCCCTACGAGTTGACGATACTCAGTAGGATTTGCTGGCACAGGCACAGCAGCGCTGCCACTCAACTTCTTAAAGTTGAGCTCCATCGGTGTTGACACGAACTTACAGTCCACCATTCCAAATCTTTCCAGCAACTTCACAATATAATTTCCTTGAGAAAGGAAAATCTCGCCAGGTCTCTGCCAGACCTCCAGGCCTAGGAAGTCATGCATCAGTCCTAGGTCCTTCATCTCGAACTTAGCAGCGAGCTCCCTCTTACACTGATGAATGAGGGGGTCAACACCTGCCAAGAAGAGGTCGTCCACATACAACACCAAAATGAGAGGCTTTTCTCTATCAACCTTGAAGTAAAGGTTCAGATCAGCATTACTACGAGTGAAGCCCAACTTCATCAAGTAGCTATCTATCCTCTCGTACTAAGCTCTAGGTGCTTGCTTCAACCCATAGAGGGCTTTCTTCAACCTGCAAACACGGGTGTCCCAATCCTGGACTTCGAACTCGAGAGGTTGCTCCACATACACCTCTTCCTTTATTGCACCATGCAGAAATGCGGTCTTCACATCCATCTGATGAAGATTCCATCCTTGCGTAGCAGCAAGGGCTATGATAGATCGGATGGTGGTATATTGGGCCACAGGTGCAAATATATCATTAGTTTACGCCTTCCTTTTGAGAGAAGCCTTAGGCAACGAATCTTGCCTTGAACTTTTCATCACTTCCATCAGATCCATGCTTGATCTTATAGAGCCATTTTGAGGTAACAACTGCTTTGTCCTTCGGTCTTCGAACCACATCCCAGACATCATTCTTCATAATGGACTCATATTCTTCGTGCATAGCATCCTTCCAGACTTGATGCTTTACGGCTTCCTCAAAAGACCCAGGCTTAGATTGTACGATTGTACTCATGGCTGCTAGATACCCTTGTTATCTATTCGGCTTCTTGTTTTCACGGAATGTCCCCCTTGGGGCCATATGTCTCTCGGCATCCTCGAGAGTGTCCCTGAGCCATGATGGTCTCTTCCTCATTGAAGGAGGTCGATCAATAGGGTCCATCGGTCCTTCAACATCGGGCATCGTCTCATCCTTCGGTTCTTCTTGATTTCTAGGCCTTGCTTCATGATCTTCCTCAGATCTTGGAAGATTGATTACTTTCCTCAAGGAAGCATCTTCGTCAAAGGTAACATAGTGGCATATCTCCACTTCCCTTTGACCAGGCACATAGACTCTATAGGCCTTCGAAGTTTCGCTATAACCCACAAACATTCCCTTCTTTCCAAAAGCCTCCAACTTGCTCCTCTTCTCCTTCGGTACATGAAAATAAACAGGACATCCAAAAGCTCTAAAATGTGAGACATCAGGTTTCTTACCTAAGAAAACCTCTTCGGGAGTTTTGGAGTCTAGAGCGGAATGCGGGCATCGGTTTTGTATGTACACAGCAGTGTTCGCAGCTTCTCCCCACAAAAACTTAGGAAGACCTTGGTCACATAGCATGGCACGGACAACTTCGACAATGGTCTTGTTCTTTCTTTTAGCAACGCCATTCTGCTCAGGAGTATAGACAGTTGTGGTCTCCCTCTTGATGCCAGCTTCTCTGCAAAAGTTCTTGAACTCGTTCGTCTCATATTTAGTGCCATTATCGGTCCTCAATATCTTGATCTTCTTCCCTGTTAGATTTTCCACCAATGCTCTGAAGGTACGAAACCACATAAAAGCCTCATCCTTCTTCTTCAATAAGTATATCCAGGTTTTGAGAGAGAAGTCATCTATGAATGTCATATAATAAGAACATCCTCCCAAGGATGTCACAGGCAGCATACCAGACAGATCAAAATGTACTATTTGCAAGACATCAGATGTCTTTGAGACGCTTTAGGGGAAAGTTCCCCTTGTATGCTTTCCTTCGGCACAACCTTGACATACACCTTCATGATCATTTGTGAACTCGGGCATCTTCGTCACCACCTTCCTTGCTTCGAGAAAGGATTTGTAATGAAGGTGTCCAAACCTCCGATGCCATAGTTCAGTCTGTCGGATAGTATCACATGTCATCGCTCCCAGTGGACTTCCTCCAACTTGGTAGAGTGTATCAACTCTAAACCCAATCGTGATAGCTTCCTTGAAACTCTTCTTCTAGATACGCACCTTCCCATCAATGAATGCCACATTGAAACCTTTGTCTTCCATTTCCGAAATAGACACAAGGTTCTTCTTCAAATCAGGTACATATGGTACATCTTGCAAGCGGAGGACTTGACTTGAGACAAGTGGAGGGTCACAGTCCCTGTCCCTTTCACGGGATGTGTGGGATTATCTCCAAGGATAATTTTGAGATTAACATCCTTCTCAACCATGTCAGAAAGTGCTTCCTTGAACCCAGTGATGTGCCTTGAGGCACCACTATCTATCAACCAGACATCCATAGTGTCAGGTGGAGATGCAGCAAAGAGGGCAGATACAAGAATGAATTCATTTCTTTTATCATCAACAACATTTGATTCCTCATACCTAGAATTTCTCGACCTTTTGTAAGGTTGCCCATTTCCACCAGAGGGAGCCTTCCTTTTTCCTTTGAACCTGTTGTTCTTTTGATTGCCATTCCTCTGATTATTGTTGTTGTCATCATCATTGGGAGAATCCTTCTTAAAAGGGCATTATCTAGCATAGTGGCTGGTCTTGTGACATGTGTAACATTTACCTTTCTTCCCTTGGGCCCCTGCTCTTTCTTTGTTCCTTGGACCACCAAAGTTCTTAGCACGAACAGTGAAGGCAACATTTCCTTCATTTTCATATTCCTTCATCCTTGTCTCTTCTTGTACGCATCTCGATAGTATTTCGTCAAAATCAGGGATCACATTGTATTGAGAATGGTAGTGTTGAATACATGCCATTCGGATGAGAGACCTCCAAGTGCAGTGAGAAGCATCTCTCGATTAGCTATTGTCTCCCCTATAGCCAAAAGATTATTTTTGATTTCGGTCAACTTCAGAAAATAGGATTGAACAGATTCATCCCTGCCTTTCTTCTGATTCTTCAGTTGATTCTTAAATAATAGGACTTGATTTGCATTGTTGGCCTTGAACATGTTGACCAACTTATCATACATCTCCTTGGATGTGCCCAGCTCAGAGATGCAAGCAACCAAACTCTTGTGATTTGAGTCTCTGATCATCAGCTTTGCTTTGATTTCCCCCTTCTTATACTTTGACTTGGTGGCAGCAGGTGCAGTAGATGGAGGCTCTTGGATTTTACCCTACACATAGTCCATGACATCTTGGTCTTCCAACATAAGATCCAATGTCATCTTTCAGGCATGGAATTCTTCCTTCCTAGTCAATTTGTCATCAGCTTTAAAGCCATTATAGTTTGAGGTACCCATGCTCTTCTTCGGTGATTGCTACAAACTTGGGCTTTGTCTTCACCTCACCTCTGATACCCTGTAAATTTTTGTAGATGTTCTATGCTTGATGCAACTTTACTTTTTATCCCCAATATCAACCATCAATCACATAAACAAGAAAGTAAAATGCAGATAGAACATACCAGTAGATCGATAGAAGACAAGCCAAAAATATATGTGTGTTGGTGCGTTACGATGGTCAATAGGATGCTTCAACCAGTAAAGTCTCAATACGGTCAGCCAACCAGAAGTGTCACACAACCCTCTCGGACAACAATATCATTCAACACAAAGTCAATGAAAGTCAACGTTGTCCAGTCAATGATCAACGCAAAACAACAGCAGCAAAAAGTCAATGCAGCCCGATCAAAGTCAACGGTCAACCTTGATTTAAGTGCCAAAAAATGCAGACTAGGGAAATCGAATTTTGACCAAGTTTGGGGCCAGTTTGACCAAGCATTGACCAAAGTCAACGCTAGTCAAATCTGCGCTGAAAAACTCTAGGTCAGAAACAGAAATCTTCTTGTTGCAATTTTCCCACGTGTGAGAAGAAGAGACTCCAATAGATGATCGAACCAATCAGAAGAGGAGAGAGAATGTGATGTGATGGATGAGTGAAAATGACCTCCAACGTTTACCTATTTATATCAATAATTGAGGGTGTGTGACACAATTGTTGGGGCTTCAAGCCTCCATTTCATTTCAGGACGACCTGCAAATATTTTGAATAAATTCAAAATAAATGTTCTGCTTATCGGATCAAGATGATCTTTAGATCGATCTTGCACCTTTCCGAAAGAGGAATCCAATAAAAATATTGGCATCTTCATTTGAGCATCACAACATGGATTTTGGACCTAGTTGTCCAAAATTAACAGTATGTCCAAGGTACATCCCTCAAATGGTGGTGGGATATGATAAAGAGGTGAAATGGAATAGGGATAAGAGGGGCAATCCTCGGCCACATATCAGGGCATAAGGGTAGCTAGAGAAAGGGAAGCCCACACCTGGGTATGTAATGTGTAGGAGGGAGGCCCACACTTGGGTACATGAGGTGCCCCGACCTTGATTTTTCCACCCTTCTTTATATGCCTTTTGCCTTTTATGATTTTTCTTTGATTAACTTCTCGGAGCTCAAAGGATAAGAGCGTGATGTGTAAGATATAGCAGTGATTACCCCCTTTTTGGTAGGGTGGTTCGTTGCCCTCCAGGGGTTTGGACAATCATGGGTTCTTGAATGATAAAGGAGGTTCATCAAGGGCCTATGGAACTAGGGTGATGGCCATGGGTATAGGGTAGAGCTCATGTATTGGGTTTTTCCCACGTGCTAATTACGTTTGTCCCGACCATATTTTGCATCTTGTGGTACATTTTCGTGTTGAATGTAGCCATTTATGATTTTACTTTAATTTTTAGCTGCTTCAACCTCCGAGGCATCATTCTAAGCCTGACCAAAGGTGGGGGCAAGGGAATGGGGAGGCCAGCCCTATGTGGACCCAGTGAGGAAATGTGGACCCAGGCGGAAGAGATGATGAATGGAGGTAGAGTGAATGGAAGTGGGGTGGTATATGTAGATAAGGGATCGGGACCACGCAACCAAAGTCGGGGTTTCCCAAGTAGTACCACCCTAAAACCAAATGGTCAGTAAAGGAGATCCCACTAGTCTAAAATGCAAGGGTAACATCCAAAAGAGGTTAAGGGGACAAAAGCACAAACTAAGCCCACTCTTTCTGCCGAATCCACCCATCAATCCAAGTCCAGAAGTGTCCATGATAAGTAAACCCAATACTCAATTACCAAATGACAAGACTATTAAATTTGGCAACTAGGGCCAAACTCCATGTTGCACTGTTCATATGACGGAGATGATATTTTTGTTGGATTCCTCTTTCGGAGAGGTGCAATATTGATCTATAGATCATCTTGTTTGGATGAGCAGAACTTGTATTTTGAATTTATTTTTTCACACGTGCAATTTGTCAAGGTCGGCCAGAATTGTAATGTAGGCTCACAAGCCCCAAAATTTGTGTCACACACCAATAGTCATGGATATAAAAAGGAGAGACATGGTGCTCATTTTATCATTCATTCATCTCACACACCTCTGTCTCATCTGATTGGTTCATACAGCGTTAGAGGCTTCTCTCTCCTCCACACGTGTGAAACAAGCAGCTGCAATTTTCGCACTGGTTTAGGGCTTTTCTGGACAGCGTTGACTAGCATTGACTTTGGATCAACTCTCATCATTTGACTACGTCTTTTAGCTTAAAAATCTGATTTTACGAGGCTGCAGTTGGAGGCACAAAAACTGAGGTCAAGCGTTGACTTTGATTGCAACGTTGACTGTTGTTTTGACCGCAGACTTTCACTTTTGCGTTGACCAGAATTGTGGACTATTTTGGGTTGTGTTTGACTTTGAAGGAAGGTTGAGTTTGACCAAGTTTGTTTGGACGCTAAATTGTTCGTTTGACTAGTGAAGACTTTGTTGGTTAGGGCATCCTGTTGACTGCTGTAAAACATATTTTCTCTCTCTACTGAATAAGAAGAATTACAAGAATATTTGTCTCTTGTCTTGACTTGTCTTTTGTCGATTTATTTTATGTTCTAGCAGCATTTAATTTCAATGGTTATGTGATTGCATATCTGAAATTGAATTGGGCTAATAAGAAGAATTGAAGTAAATTTCTCTAAGTATAGAACATATCATGGTTAACTAAAATTAACATGGTATCAAAGCTAAGGTGAAGACAAAGCCCAAACAAGAGTGAGAAGAGCAATCACCGAAGTTGAATAGACAAGCACTAGGGACAATGACTTCCTCATTCTTCAAAACTGATGACAAGCTGAATGATAAGTCTGATGATCATGCTACGAAAATGTCCTTGGATCTGACATTGGAGGATCAAGATGTTATGAATTATGTGCAGGAAAGATCGTTGAGCCTTCATATAATGCACTAGCTGCCACTAAAACAAAGTACAAGAAAGGGGAAAACAAAGCGAAGAAGATCATCAGGGATTCTATACATAAGCACTTGGTTGCTTATATCTCCGAGTTGGGCACATCTAAGGAGATGTATGATAAGTTGGTCAGCATATTCAGGGCAAGCAATGCTAATAAAATTCTCTTTTTGAAGAACAAGCTGAAGAACATCAAGATGGACAAGGGAGAGTCCATCCAAACCTACTTCATAAGGATCACCGAAATCAAGAATGATCTCTTAGCTATTGGAGAGGCTATAGCTGATCGAGAGCTCACTCTCATTCCTCTTGGAGGACTCCCTCAGCCATGGTATGTATTTAATACTACTATTCTCAATAATAATATAATTCCTGATTTTGATGAATTGTTGACGAGATGCACTCAAGAGGAGACAAGGATGATGGAGAGAGACCATCCCTCAAATGGGAATGGAAGTGACCCTACTGCCTTCACTGCTCATGCAAAGAAGAGGTACAATGTTGGTCCGAGAAATTAAAGTCATGGAAGAGCGGGTCCCAAAGGAAGGAAGGAGATGTTATGTAATATTCCTAATTAGCGACAGCTAATTGGAATATTCGACTTTGTATTGTTTTGTCGTATGTGGTTTGTAGATAAATAAAAAAAAGTGAGTAAAAGGGGGTCTAACTCACTTTAATGGAATAAAACACCTTCCTAGTAGCACAACGTTGTAACTTAAGGGGGGAGCCAAGGGGGGCCACACACCACGTGGAGGAGAGAGAGACTACGTTGGTTTTGGAGGGAAACCAATGCTATAAAAGGTGGAGGAGCCTCCTCAGTTGGGGCATTCTTGTTGTTGATGATATTGGAGCTAGACATTTTGTCTTCTTGAGCATGATGGCTGTTTAGCCTGTCTGCAGCACTGTTTAGTGCGTTGAGTGTCTCCGGTCAGAGATCTCGCCCTTAGCCCCGGGGGACTTCGAGTGCCTGCTCGGGCAAGGTTTTTCCTTCAGTCTTTAGCGGGAGATTTGGTTGGTTGTTTGGCTGAGGAGCTGGGCTTCTCTTGGGACTGCGCAGTCTTTGGGAGAGAGGACGCAGTTCTAGTTGGAGGTGTTCCGTCGCGGGGTTTTCTACAGGAGTTTCAGTTGATATCCGGTGTGGAGGATCAGTCTTTGCCAGGAGGAGGTTTCCTGAGGAGTTTGAGGCACTGTCACAGCTATTATCATTTGGCATCTGCGTTGAGCCTTGCAGAGGCAGCGTAATTCCTTGAGGAGGGTTTCTTTGGTGATTTTCGGAGGTTGACCGTTCTTGATATGGTTTCTGGGTTTTGTTTGGGGTGGTGAGTGCAGGTGATCTGCAGATTTTCAGCTCATTCCGGCAAGGGGATCAGCCCCTAGTTTCAGTGCATTCCAGCAGCAGCAATTTTACGACAGTTTTCTAGCAGCTGGGACGCAGTATCTTGTAGCAGCCATTTCCTGTCTTTCTGAGAGAATCTTCACTTACCTTGAGCAAGAATAGGTGCTATCATTCTGATTATCCATTGTATTTCATTATATTCTCAGATTAATAAAATGGATTAGCATTCCCGGCATTTTTATGAGTATTTGCTTTATGTTCTATTTCTGGCATTTTCTATATTGTCGTATGCTTGTATTGCTGTCTATTTCCCTTCCGGGATATTACAGTGGTATCAGAGCATAATTCTGGCTCAGCTGTGGAGCTAGCAGTCTATGACATCGGG
>CM076578.1:1883363370-1883515436 GCA_034641835.2 Pinus albicaulis
CAGAACTTTATTAAGAAAGAGAACTATTATTTATTATTGTTGGTGAATGAAATTTATGTCATAAAGAGAATCCGCGAAAGAAAATGTTCAAAAAAATTGTTTGAGGACGAATATATATAAAGGCAATGTTATCAGACCTCGTAACATTGCCTTCTCTCAAGCTTTGTCCTCATCGCTTAATTTTTCGACAATTTTCTTCACTTGGGATTATCTTCTTGGCATATGTCATTCACCACTGGTACCTGATCATGTAGAGTATCATGAAGAGTCACACCTGACTGCTTTTTAATCTTAGCCATTGATTCAAGATTTGATCATGGCCATTGGTTTCCCAACGATAAAAGTATAAAGGAAAGGCTTGGAGTCATTTGTAAAGACACAGAGGCGTATAATCAAGCCAAGTTTAAGATTCTAGGCGTGTGGTTTGCTAAGTATTCTCGAGAAGTGTTTTACCATTGAGAGGGGAGTTTAGACAAAGGGCATGATCTGATCCCAATGTCTAGAATCAGCAAGAGACCGAGAGCAGCTTCAGAAAGGCAGTGCAGAGAAGCAGGGGCATCAGCAGCAAGAGGGCAGCAATTGTGCAGCGCAAGGGCATCTTCAGCTACGCAAGTGCGCGCAGTCACTCCCAAGGCAGCGTTAGGCAGCTAGAAACCCTCAGAGGTTACGCAGAGACCCTTAGGGCTAGCGTAGGGACTGCGTCACCAAGTCTGGGGTTACACAACCCTTTCCAGGCCAGCGCTGAGGGACGCAGGGGCTGCAGAGGCTGACACAAGGGCTTCAAGGGCAGCGTTGGGGTTTCTAGGGCCTAATTAGGGCTGAGTCCTGTAAATCCCGTTTGAGGGTGTGGATCAGTTAATATTTTGGCTTCAGAACAGTCAGTGAGTTGCAAATCTATATTTTCTCTGTCAGGTTTTCCAGATCTGGAACCCAGATTTGTTGTATTCAGAAAACTCTTAATAATAAAACCTCCAAAGAACAGACCGCTTTCCCACATCGGGTTTTTCCTCGGATTATCCAGAAATCACCGTGTCACTTTGTATATGTGTGTGTAAGTACTTCGCTCAATATGGTGAAAGTCTCATATGTGGCTTGCTTCGATATTAATCAATTCTTCATGACAACTTAATTAAGTAGGAGCATAACTAGATCTAACAGTAAATTTCTACATAAAAGTACCATTCAAAAATTTTCACACTTTGTTGCCTCTTTGATGCCAAGGCTACATCATCTTCTTCTTCCTTCTTCACTTTGTTGGATCCCGTGTTGTACTGCCTCTTGGTGATTCGGCGGAGATCTTCTTGACGAAGGATTGCCCACATGTTGTACCAGTCGGGAAGGTCTGCTCTGCCCAAGACACTTTTGACAAAGGTTTCCCACTCTTCTATGACCGCATTGAGTGCAGTCCTTGCCATCACATCATCCTCCACCTTTGCTCCCATGGTAGACAACTGATCTTTGATCGACTGTAGCTTAAAAGGAAGGGCTCTATTTCTTCCCCCTTGGTCATCATGAATGACTGCAATTGATTCTCCAGAAGCATTCTCCTCTAGACGAACTTCCCCTCTTATAGGTATGTTATGGCTTTCCACATCTCATGAGTTGTTTTCTTTTCAGCTATGTCTGGAACTATATGATCCTTAACCCCATCCAATATGAAACGTTTGTTATGTGTCACAGCGTCCTCATGCTTCTTCAAGAGATCCACAGCGGCCAGCGTGGCCAAGACATTTTCTGCATGGTCCCTTAGACCGTATGTCTCCATAACTACTAGGATTCTGGCCTTCCACACTGCAAAGTTGGACAGGTCGTCCAACCTATCCTGATCACGTAGTCCGTGAGGTGCCATCTGCTCGGATCTACTCTGTCGGAACTTCCTCTCCCCACTTCTCTATTGAAGCTCGAATCTAGGGTCCTTGGCGAAAACGCACCCTCTGCTACCTATGACAACTTATTTCCTCTCTTGGAAATCTACCAAAACAACGAAACAGCTCTCTTCGATCATCTCATCGATCTACAGATTTCTTTGGCGAGAAACCCTTTGAGAAGCTGATCTCCTCCAGCTTTTTGTCTCCCAGTGCTTAGGCTAAATTCTGAATCTTCCAAAATTTAACCCCACCAGCAACTTCTGAAGTTCTGCAGCTCTGCTTACGGCACTTCTAAATCAAATAGCTTCAGATCTGCATCATCCTAGCTAGCCTTTGCGTGAGCATACAGCCCTAGTGCTGCCTCTGCAAAGTAAGTACGTGGGCTTACATGGAGACTACAAAGGACTGTGTCACCCTGACCTATGTGTGCCTCTACTCCCTCTGAAACTATGTTGTCCCTTCATATCTGGCTTTCTGCTGTTGTTGCTTCTCTCTCTATTGCTTTCTGTTGGAAATACTGAGAGGGGGGTGAATCAGTATTTCTTTTCAATTGTTATTTTTACCAGTTAGATCACTTACATTTAGAACACAAAATGAACAATAAGAATAAATGCTTTTATTAATTTCTTCTTTACAATAAATCAAGTACAATATATGTAGGGCTCCAACCCTAGATGAAGACACTAATCTTCAATCTCCCAGGCTCCAACCTGTATTTGCCAAGCACCGACTTGGACTTCCAAGGCTCCAACCTTATCAATTTTGAGGCACCAACATCAAGGGCTCCAACCCTATATCTGGTACAAGCTCAACCTGGTCTCTTGAGGACTCCTATCCTCTAGGGCTCCAACCCTATCTTCCAAGGCACCAACCTTGTCAAATCTGAGGCACCAACCTCAAGGGCTCCAACCCTTATCTTCCAAGGCACCAACCTTGTCTCTATGAGGCTCCAACCTCCTACTTCATTTCGTCAATATATATTTGGTTATACTTACGGCTCCCAATCGCTTCTTCAACGAGCCCTGACAATCTTCAGCTTACTCTTCACTATAATCTACACATCACGTCATCAATGACATTCTTTTCTTCTTAGAAGGTGTCACCACTGCTCTTCATCGTACCAAAACAATTTCTCCAAGGTCACATCATGATGGCTTCAACAATGCATCGTGATTTCCAAGGATGCCTCCAAGATCAGCTTCTACAAGTATTCCAAATATCTTCAAGAATCCCTCAAGGTGTCTTCACAATGGTTGCTCAACAATGTTAGTAGGAGGTCTTCCAAAAGTTTGTTATATGCAGCCCATAGATGCTTGTCTCCACTTTACTTCTAGATGTCTCAAGTTAAACCCAGAAATAGTGTTAGGTTTGCTGCTAGAGAGTCTTCTACAATTTTGCTCCAAAAATGTATTTCCAAGGAGACTTCAAGAATGTCTTTTGCAAGGCATTACAACGCTGCTCAAAAAGTCCAAGAGATGGGCTCCAAATAGTACTTCAAAAGGTGCTCCAAATGATGTCAATGGGTTGCTCCTACAACTAAGGTATGCTACTCCAAAAAGATTTCCAAAGTCTGCAATGAAATCACTATAGGTCTGTAATAAGATCTCCACAGAAAAATTTTCAGAAGACCGAGCTTCAATGAACCTTCATAAGTGATTATCACAGGTCTGAGGTTGGAGTGTAAAAACTCTGGTAAACTTTAGAAGTATATATTATTATTGATAAAAAGATGAGAGATGCTTACAATGGGGAATCACCGAGGCTTTAAATATAGCCTCATGGTGTTCCTTGGTGAAGAGGCATGATCTTTGATCATGCCCTTTCACTTAATAAAACCTAAGATAACTATATCTAACTAATAATTAATAAAATATACATAACATTGCCCCTCTCTTAAAGATGCTTTGTCCTCAAAGCATACGTAATAATGGACAATGTTGACGAATGCCTGGGTTTCTCGAGTGGCGAGCTCTTGCTTCCCACATTTTAAAAATATCGTGGAGCATCTTCTCGAGTTCAATCTTTTGGTGATGTGGATAGCAACAAGATTTGATATTGACAGGGTCAGGTCCTTTCTTGACTTCTATTGGATGTTCATGTTCCTTATTAGGAGGTATTTTTATTGGTAGATCCTGGAATACTTTTTCGTGTGTCCGAACTAATCCTTGTTCCTCTGGTGACTCTTCGTGGCTCCCTTTTGAAGATAACATTTCTAACTGATGACATTGTACTCTAGATGCTGGCACTCCTGTTTGAATCATCTTCGTCATTAGAGAGGAAGATACGACTAGATCTTCTAGGGCTTGGAATCCATACAACCTGTGTTTCTGCCCTTTCCACTTAAAACTTATAAACTGCTTCTGATGGTTGGCATAATAAGTACCTAAAGTTTGTAGCCATTGAATTCCTAAGACCACTTCTACTCCTCGTAATGGAACGGTGTAGAATGGAGATTCTAAATGAAAGTTTTTTATCTGTAGTTTGACTTTATGGCATTTCCCTACTTGCTCAATCTTCTTACCATCGGCCACCATTACCTTCATATTAGGCATGGGGAAGGTAAAGATGTTAAGTCTTTTTGCCATGGTTGAATCTAGAAAATTGTGGGTACTGCCAGTGTCGATGAGAACCATTACGTTGTTGTTCTTGATATGTCCTCTTAACCTTAGGGTTTGAGGTTGTGATATGCCTGTCATAGCTGATAATGACACTTACGGAATAGTTTCGCCATCCACTTCTGGAGAGAACTCTAAGTTGTCTTCTAATCCTTCTATATATGAATCATTATTGTTAGCGTCATTAGTTGCTTCACAACTGTATAGATTTTTCGCTTTTCCATTAGCACATTTGTGCTTAGGGTCCCAATTTTCACCGCAACGCTTGCACTTGCCCTCTCTCATTCTTTGTTTTTCCACATTAGATTTTTCTTCTTCACGAACATGGGGTGGGACATATTTTGTGTCATCTATATATTCAGTTGGAGGAAATCTTTGTCTTGAATATACTTTTTCTATTTTTGATAACCTCTCAAATTTCTTTTCGGCAGCTTTTGCTTTTTGCCTTGCTACTTCTACTGATGTAATTTCATGAAGTTCGAGCTCTTCTTGTATATGGATTTTAAGTCCTGAGATGAAAGACTGGATTAGACGAGATTCTGACAATCCCGGTACTCGTGTTGCCAAGGTCTCCCATTCTCAAGTGTACTCATCCACATCTCCTTTTTGGCGTAATTTGATAAACGTTGAAAAAAACTTTTCTTCTTTTATGCCTTGAAACCTTTTGAAGAATGCATCCTTAAATTTCCTCCAACCGATAGCAAGCGTCGTCTTTTTCCACCACATATACCAATTATATGCTTCTCCTTCCATTTTCATGGAAGCATGCTTAATTTTTTCGTCATCACTAGTAATGTCATAAATCTCAAAATATTCTTCCGCTTTATTAAGCCATGCAACACTATTTTTTTCATTACCATCAAACTTGGGTAGCTCGATTTTGGCTTTTCGCTGATATGCTAATGGTGGAACAAGAAGGGGATATTGATTAGCAAATGCATTCCAGAGCTGCTTATTTTGAAAATCTGCATTACTATCTTCTTGATGATGTGGGGAATCGGTTTTTTCCTGATGCTCTTCTGAGTTACCTGAATCTGCGGAATTGTTTTGTTGATTTTGTTCTATGTTAGGAGATATTGGGGATTGTGTCTGACTTAACTTATCTATCTTATCATTTAGCTTATTGAAGAGTTTTGTCATATTGTTCGTTGCTTCACTCTACTTTTCTATGGCCTCGTGATGATTTAGCCACATTTGTCTTTCTATTCGATTTGTCGTATCATGAACCTTTTTGATGTCATTGGAATGTCCTGCAACTGTACCTTCAAGATCGACTAATCTTTTTCCGAATTCTTCGGAATTATTATTGATCTTTTTCTCGAGATCCACCAATTTCTTCTGGAATTCGGCCATTGACATTGATGAAGACATTGAACGTGTATGAGGTGGGGAATATTTTTCTGCCAGTTTTTCCCTCTTTTTAAAAAAAATTTAATTAATATTTAATTAATTAATTAAATTAATTTTTTTTTGAAATAATAATAATAATTTCTATTATTATTATTATTATTATATATATATAGATATTTTTAAATAATAATAATTATTATTATTATTAGTATTTTATTATTTGAATTATATATATATATATAGTTATGGGGAAAAAGTCACGTTGTTTTTAAAAGTCACTTTGTTTTGAAAAGGCACGTTGTTTTGAAAAGGGGAAATGGGTTTTAATACCATGGGCAATTACCATGGGCTACAAAACCACGAGCAATTACTCTTCCTTTTTAATTTTACTTTGTCTTCACATGTATATATATGTGCTTCTTTATATATATATCTCTTTTTACTTTTTCTTTTTTTTCTTTTTTCTTTTGGAACTATTTTCTTTTAAATAATTTTTTTCCTTTTAATTTATTTCCCCCTTTGTGTTAACTTTCCTTCTCTCTTTTATTTTAAAAAACAAATGTTGCTATCCACAAGCACTTGGTTTTTAAAAAAATCTGCAATTCTGGAATTTTCTTGTAATTCCTTAATTCTGGGTGATCACACAAATCCCGAAGAGCAATGGCTCCAATACCAATGGAGTGTAAAAACTCTAGTAAACTTGAATAAGTATATATTATTATTGATAAAATATGAGATATGAGATATGATTACAATGGGGAATCACCAAGGCTTTAAATATAGCCTCATAGTGTCCCTTGGTGAAGAGGCATGATCAAACACTTAATAAAACCTAATATAACTATATCTAACTAATAATTAATAAAATATACATAACAGAGTGGTATCGAGCTAGTGATCACAGGCCTGAGGCTTAATACTTCACTGTTCCTCCACAAATCCAAGCATCGAGCCCCAAGGTTAGGTCCTAGATCCGAAGGGTTATTTCTTAAGGTGATCTGAGCTTTAATAGGTGACAGTCCACAAGAGGTCCGAGCTGCTATAGGTGACAGTCCAACACAATTGTATACTTCCCGCAGGTCCGAGGTTAAGTTCAAGTAATGACTGTTATTCAAGCATCGAGCCCTAAACTGTCACTGTTCTTAAGGTTTGAAGCCTCAAAAAATGTCACTGTTCTGTAGGTGAGCCTTTTCAAATCTCAGATCTCAGGTTCGATGTATCTTAACTTCTCCATAGGTAGTTGTGCTACTAATCCGAGCTCACTGTCCAACCTTGAGTGATAACCCATCACAAACAATAACCATAGATCCAAGACTGTAATTCTTCCACAGGACTGCAATCCAAGCCTTAAATGAACTCCACAGGTGGCTATCACAGATCCATCCTCCTTCAGGTGACTGTTCACAAGGTATATCACTGTTTTGTTCTTCTGTCCTCAAGTCCGAGCTTGAAAAGAATAATTTATCACAGAAGCTTCCCAAACTGTTCTTCTCAGCCTTCTTAGTACTTTTGTGCTTCTTCTACGAATTGATCACCGAATTGGATGCTAGAATGAGGTGTCTAACGCCATATATATATACAGGTTTTCGATTGGAATGAGGGGACGTGACTCTTTGGAGGGAGGCTGACATGTGTTCTTGAGCATAGGTCGGCTCAATGTCAGAGTTAATTTCTTAAACTTAAAAATCAATATCTCCCAAACTGTTTGGAGTTTCGGGTCAAGTAATAGCTCATTGGAAAGGCAAAATTATGTTCTAAAAGATGGCATAGGTGTCAAATTGAGAGGCTGCCTCTAAGAAGTAAAAAACAATTTTTTTTTAATGTGATTAGTCATTAATTAGTGTAGAATTTGAGGTAGGCAGATAGGCTTCTCTTGTTAGACTTCTTCATTGTTTAACACCTTCATCATAGGGTCATGGTAGGACATCAACAATGAGTGTATTACATAGTGGCGCAGTGATATGTTATAGGTAGTATCATTATGAAGTTCTCTTTCAATCATCAATCACGTCATCACTTAGTCTTCCAATCTTCATCAAACACCGTCATTAAGTGTGGTCATATAAGAGTATAACATCATCACAAGTATGGCTTCATTAAGTATAGTTCTGCATGTTATGGGCTTGTACTTAGGGACTAGATCACCAATCAGAGACTTGGCAACTTCTTAGGGCAAGACATCATCATTTGGGATCAGGGATCTCAAGAATATTGACATCCCAGTCAAAGCCATATTCACATCAATGACAACCTTGATTAACACTTTCTACAACAAGATTCTTCAGTCTTCTGCTAGTGACCCTACTAGATCTGCAATCGCTTTGATACCATGTGAAAATTTCTGAGAGTTACTTTATGCAGAAATCTACTATTAGATCTGGTTATACTTCTCCTACTTAAACAGGTTATTAATGCTGAAATATTCAGATTAACATCGAAGTAAACACAACATACTTTCACCGATTCAGATCTAAAACAGAAATACATGCACATATAGACAAACTGACACAAGATTTTCTAGACAACGGTCCCTGAAAAAACCCAATGTGGGAAAACCGGTCTTCTGGCTGCTGGAGGGTTTATATTATTAAGTAGTTTCTGAATACAGCAAATCTAGGCAGCTTACTGGTTAACCCGGCAGAGAAAAAAATAGATCTGCAGCTAACCTGCAATACTGAGACCAAAAGACTGACTGATCCACACCCTCAAACGGGATTTACAAGACTCAAGCCAATTTTTGTCCCTAGAAACACCAGTGCTGCCCCTGAACCCCCTGCGTCAACCTAGTCAGCGTCTGCGTGCCACTGCGCTGGCCTAGGGAGGGATGCGTAACCCCAAAATGAGTGACGCAAACCCTACGTTGCCCTAGAAGGGTCTCTGCATAACCGTGGAGGGTCCCCAACTGCCCAGCGCTGCCCTTTCTGGGCCTGCGTAGCACCCGTGTAGCTGAAGCTGCTCTATGCATTGCGCAGCTGCTGCGTCACTGTTGATGTTGCCTCTGCTTCTCTACATTGCCTCTGGTTGTTGCCCTTTGCCTCTTGCTGATTCTTGGCACTGGGATCAGACCATTCCCTTTGCCAATACTACCCCTCTCTGCAGCTAAAACACTTCTGAAAATTCTTAGCAAACCTACCCTAGAATTTCAGCTTAGTCTCAGTGCTCTACCTCCGTGTGTGTTCTCCAAATGACCCTAAGCCTTTCCTTTATACTTTCTCGTTGGGAAACCAACGGCCATGATCTAATCTTGAATCGATGGCTAAGATTAAAAGAAAGCTTGATCCGTGTGACTTGAGTCATTTCCATCACATGTTTTAATTAATTACCTTTAATATTTTAATTTCCTAAATTAGACTTAGGGTCCTTAATTAAAAATATTAATTAATTAATTATCTCCCAAACTGGATGGAATTTCCCAAATCCCTTTCTGGGTCTTGGAGATCTCATGTACTCTAGTCCCTCCACAAATTTTGGGAGCTAGAGCACATCTGATGCTACCCCAACACTCAAGAAAACTCAACACGGATCTACTTTGAGGCTCTGGCGCTGCCTTTGTGTGGCCTTTGCACTACCTCTCTGTGGAACTTGTTGCCCCTCTGCTTCACACTCATCGGATCTGGAAAACCCTCCTCCGACATTACGATACATGTCCCTCTCTCACTGCAACGAGCTCATTGGCTCTCTCTCCAACAACTCAGCGTTGCTACTCAGGAAATCGATCTGCCAGTGAATTCGATCTCTGCAAGTGTGTTCTCCAAGTGCCCATCGAGTTCTTCTTATGACCTTCGTTGAGACTTCAACGGCCACAATTAAAACATAATTGATGGCTAAGATTAACTAAGACTCGATACACACCTTTATCTAGAAGATTTGCACCTAACTTAATTAATACCTTTTAATTAATCATATTTCCTAAATTTGGACTAAGGAAATATTAAAAATTGATTAATTATTTTAACTAAGCCATCTCTAGGTGGAATTTCCCCAAACGATTTTTGGGTCTTGGAGATTACATGTGTCTTAGCCTTTCTGCAAAATTTTAAGTCTAGAGCACATCCGATGCTACAAAATCAACATCGTTGGTTCACTCTGATCAAATATTGGCATCTCGCGAGAATTCTTGAAGGCTTTGTCCTCCATAAACTTCACATCCCATCTTACTATGATCTTCATGTTACTAGGAACATAGGTCTTGTATACCTTAGAGGTTTCTCTATATCCAATGAAATAACCTCTTTTTGCAGTTTGATCCAACATGGTGTGTTTCTCATCTGGTACATGACAATAAGCTATGCTACCAAAGATCCTGAAGTGACTGACTCATAGCTTCCTCCCTAAGAAGACTTCTTCTAGTGTTATCTTCCCCAACGCCTTGTGAGGAACCCTGTTATGAATATACACAATTGTGTTACATGCCTCTGCCCATAAGAATTTGGGCAAATCCTGGTCATATAACATAGCCTTTGCAACCCTGACTATAGATATATTCTTCCGCTTTGCTACCTCATTTTTTTGTGGATTGTATGGAGTTGTCCACTCCCTTATGATGCCTTCCTTCGCACAGAACCCTGTGAAGTCACTATTTGTGTATTCACCTCCGTTATATGAGCCAAGGTTCCTGATCTTTTTCCGTGACGCATTCTCCACAAAAACCTTAAACTCCTTAAAGCGATCAAAGACCTCATCCTTAGTCTTCAAGAAATAGATCTAGGTTTTCCTGGAATGTTCACCAATGAAGGTAATGAAATATTTGTACCTTCCTAGAGATCTAGTGGACATAGGGCCACAGATGTCTGAGTGTGTAAGTTGTAGCACACCATCTGCCTTGTTGTCACTCCTTGGGAATGATGCCTTAGCATATTTCCCAAGCACATGTGAAAATTTCATCTATTGCAACAACTAGAAAATATTCTTCTAACTGTAAATTTAATTATGCAATTTATTTGCTACAACAAACAACAAATAAAATCACAACTGCAAATTTTCACAATAAAATTACTGCGGAAAATAAAATACTACAAACTGAGAAATTCTGGCGCACACACAAGAATATTAACACAGTTATTTTTGGACAATTATCCACAGAAAACCCCAACTTGGGAAAACCGGTGCAACAGATGATGGTTTTCTTATTAATCTTCAGCAGCAGATCTGAATACAAAAATTTTAGATGCCCTACTGACAATCTAAACTGAGGAAAATATTGAGAGAATTTTTGTGAGAATTTTCTCACACTCAACAACTTTTTTCCCCTGAGATAAACCCTTTGCCTTCACATTGGAGCCTCTGCGTCACTCTCTGTGCAGTGACTGTGCAGCTACTGCGGATTTCACTCGTCCTCACTCTGCCTCTTCCAGAATCCAGAAATCTTCCTTCGGGATTTATGTCGCTCCCCTCTCTCACTTGCTAATCACCCTCCGACGCTATCTCCTCTGCTGAATCACAGAGACTGAGAAAATCGAACTACTTGGGCACCTCAGTAACTCCACTGGTGTGTCCTCCATCTACCCATCGACTTCTTTTTATAATCTATTGTTGGAGCACCAACAGCCAATATTAAAACATAATCAATGGCCCATATTATTTTGTTATCAATCCATGTGCGCATCTAGAACATCCACTCCTTGACTTAATTAATTTTGATTAATTAATCATATTCCCTAAGTTTAGACTTAGGAAATATTTAAAAACTGACTAATAATCTAATTAAGTCATTTCTAGGCGGAATTTCTAGAAACGATTTATGGGTTTTGGAGAACTGATGTATTCTAGCCTCTCAAGAAAATTTCGTGGCTAGAACACATCTAATGCTACAGAAACAAATAGCATGCACCCCTTGCACACATCATCGTGTTTCGTGCTTGATTCTAGAACATGTGTCACTATCTCCCTGAGCATCCTAAGTGCTCCATGGTGTAAATGTCCCATCCTCCTATGCCATAATTCATTCAAATCTTTGCTACTATTACTGCTACTACTAACTAGTGCCATTGAAGATTCGAACTACAACCTGTACAATATGTTGCTTCGTACCCCAATCTATTTCACCTTCTTCCAGTTCTGGTGTTTTATGTACACCTTCTTCCCTATGTAGTGGACACGATATCGCTTATCTTGTAACTGGAATACTGAAATCAGGTTCATACCCATTCCTGGCACATGCAATACATCTGTAACACTAGTGCTTGCTCTCGACTCCCTTTCTATGTCAACTGGAGTGCATTTAGTCTTGTTTCCCACTGTTATCTGGAAGTCCATTTTCTCCTCATTGTAGCTGGAGAAATATTCTCTAATTCCTGTCATATGAGCTAACACTCCACTGTCTATATAACAGATTCCATGTGAAGTTGAGCTAGACATGCAAGAAAATTCGTCTTCCAACCTGGAAGATAATTTTGTAGCCCCCTGAATCTCAAATTTGTCCATGGCCATACTGGAAGATTCTGGAAACACTACTGGAGACATCCTAAGTATAATTTTGTGTGTTATTTCTCTTCCACTCGGCATTGATTTTGCTCCCGCAAACTGCTGCAAAACCCAATTGTGCCCAAACAAGAAATCTGCTCTACGAAAGAATATGAGTTGCTCACCTTCAGCCTGCTGGAATCACTTCCTGGAAAAATCGACCCTTCCTGCACTCTACTACTGGAAATTCGACCCATGTCCAGCAATTCGCACTGTCTGGCTAAGCACTGCGCAACCCCTAGAAAATTCGTGTTGCTTTTCCCTATGAGCCACGGAATTCTCGTCTTCGACTTTGAGACTCTTGTCTCTCAACTATGCTCTGAAACAATGTGAAAATTTACAAGTTTAATTGCATCAACTGGAAATTTATTCTTCTAACTGTAAATTAATTATGTCGTTTATTTACTACGGAAAATATCAAATAAATCACACTGCAATTTTTCAGCATAAAAATACTGCGGAAAATAAAATGTTGGAAACTGAGAAATATGCTAGCAAACACATAAAAATGATAATTATTTTTGGACAATTGTCCCTAAAAAAACCCAATGTGGAAAAACCAGTGCAGCAGCTAAGGGTTTTTATTATTATACATTAGTGAAATTTTGAGTACAATTTGGATGTTGAAACTAGCAATCCAATATGAGAGAAAATACTAGCAAAATCAACTAATGTAATTTACCCTCCTCCACAAGCAATCCCGACACTTAGCTCCCTCTGAAAATTGGTCGTCCAACCCTTGCGCAGGCCTTCCTACCTTGCCTCTGTGCAAACCCTCACATGTGTGACCAAAAGGTTTCTCTGATCAAATCATCCTGCCTTTAGTTGTTGTTGGAAGTCACTGGCCAGGCTCTATGGAAATATTCTCGGTCTTCAACACCCGAACACCCTGCTCTTCAGCCAAATCGAATTGCCTTCTTGAGGCTACTATGTAGTTCCTGCGCAACCTCCAGGAGAAATAACTTGGCCTCCTCTCCTGACTCTCTGGAACTGGAATTCTCCTTCAGAATCATTGTCTTTGCTCCTCTTCATCCCTTCTCGCTCGAACTCTCTACCTCTGCTCAATTTCTGAAGTTGGATAGCTCGACCTGCCAAGAAACTCGCTCTACTGGCTCTCACTTTGTGTGTTCTCCATTAACCCCATCAACCTACTCTTATAATCTCCAATTGAGACTTCAATGACCAAAATTAAAACTTAATCGATGGCTGAGATCATCTCTAAATCAATCCATGTGAGTTTCTACAGAATTCTCACCTTTCTCAATTAATTCCTATTAATTAACAAGTTGTCCTAACTTAGACTTAGGAAAAATTTAAATGATGGCCAATTAATTTAATTGAGTTATCTCTAGGTGGAATTTCCAAAACCGATTTCTAGGGTTTGGAGATCTCCTGTGTTTTAGCCTTTCCACAAAGTTCGAGACTAGAACACCATCTGATGCTACAAAAACTAACATGGTATACAACCATCAAAAGGAGATTGAGGTCCACATTAGGTAGACAACCTGCTTAAGAAAAGAGAAATGATTTGTGCCCTAAAGTTTGACAACCAGGGATTTCAATCAATATTTCTGCTCTGCACATGTTCTTGATGAACCTGAGTGCCCCATAAAACATGGGACATTGTGAACTATGAGACTGTCGTGCGAAGAAACTACATTATACTAATACCAAAACCAAACGAGATGCATACAGAACTAAGTTGCACGAAGCATTGAAATGTTTCCGAGTTTCCGAAACGGGTGCATTTAGAAGCGCCACCTCCCAAAAATGGAAACGTCGACTGAAACGTCAAATATGTTTATATATATAAAGAAAAATTTATAAATAAGTGAAAAACACATTATCTTTGTAAGAAAAAAGAAAATAAGACCCATAGATGACAATTTAGAAGGAAGACCAAGTAATTATTTACTCTCATAGATGTTTACATGATGGTCCAGTTTCAGAGTTTCGAGTACGGGTACGTCCCGAAATGTCGAGTTCCTTGAAGTTTCATGCAACATAAATACAGACTCTATGACAAATAACCATGTGGAAAAGATATATGTGCACTCATGACATGGGTTGCACAAGCCCTACATACTACGATCACCCCTAACCAATGGCTCTTGCAAACCATGCATCCAAATCAAGGCTGCAGTGGACCACCCCCCCCCCCCAGACCCCTTCTCGAACCCACTCTCGAAGCACGCTCTGGGCGGGAGAGAATTGGGAGCGACCCTGGGAGGGCGCTCCCGAAATTCGCTCCTTGTGTGAGAGCGAATTTTGGGAGCGCGCTCCCTAAAAAAAATTATCTCCCTATGGAAGCGAATTTCGAGAGCGCACTCCTTAAAACATTTCTCCCCCTGTGGGAACGAATTTCAGGAGCGCACTCCCTAAAAATAAATTCAAGTGATAGAGGGAGCTATTGAAGATTGGAAACAAGAATTTGGCCTTAGTGTTGATATGTAGTTCATGGTAGTGTTAAATTCTTAAAGTAAAAGTGGCATTCTCCTTTATCTTTCATTTTCATCCTTCTATTTAAATTTTTAACATTACCATGAAATGACTCTGAATATTTGAGTGGGGTTCCAACCTCATTGGATTATGGAGAAAGTTGAATTTTACATCTCACTTAAAATCTAGCAGACTTATCATTTTTTCAAGATTTTAGGACTAGCGAGATTGCAATGTTTCCACTGGATTTTGTCATGTACTAGGGTATGGAACTTGTAATTAATCAAGAGCACCAAGACCTCTATGATGGGACGTCTCCCAATAATCAAGAGCACCTAGGTTACTGTTACCCACCACCTGTGTGTAGTGTATATAGGGAAAACTTTTCTCCTAGATGGTCCTCAGCTAGTAGTCAACAACCCCTTGCAACTAGATTTGCCATTATCTCTGCCACCTAAGCCAACCATGTGGTCCCTCGCACATTTGTTATGATTGTATGTTTGAAGGTGGGCCTCCAAACCCCGAAGTTATGGTTTTTCAATGGTATAGCTGAGTAATTTTCCTTACCTGTCATGGGCACTTTTCATAACAGCCCCATGTTGAGTTTTCTTGAGTGATGGGGTAGCATCGGATGTGCTCTAGCTCCCAAATTTGTGGAGGGACTAGAGTACATGAGATCTCCAATACCCCAAAAAGGGATTTGGGAAATTTCATTCGGTTTGGGAGATAATTAATTAATTGATAATTTTAATTACAGACCCTAAGACTAACTTAGGAAAATTAAATTATCAAAGGTAATTAATTAAAACATGTAATGAAATTGTTTTAAGTCACCCGGATCAAGCTTTCTTTTAATCTTAGCCATTGATTCAAGATCTGATCATGGTTGTTGGTTTCCTTACGAGAAAAGTATAAAGGAAAGTCTTGGGTTCATTTGGAGATGATACACAGAAGCAGAGCACTGAAGCTAAGCTGGAATTCTAGGGCGTGGTTTGATAAGAATTTGCATAAGTGTTTTAGCTGCAGAGGGGAGTTTAGATAAAGGGGATGGTCTGATCCCAGTGCCTAGAATCAGCAAAAGGCAGAGAGCAGCTTCCAGAGGCAGCGCAGAGAGGCAGAGCCAGCAGCAGCAGATAGGACAGCAGTTGTGCAGCGCAGAGGCAACTTCAACTACGTAAGTGCTACGCAGTCCCTTCTGGGGCAGTGCTGGTCAGCCGGGGACCTAGCTGGGTTACGCAGAGACCCTCAGGGGCAGCGTAAGGTCTGCGTCACCCATTCTGGGGTTACGCAACCCTCTCCAGGCCAACGCAAAGGCTGTAGAGGGTGACATAGGGGCTTCAGGGGCAACGTTGGGGTTTCTAGGGCCAAGATCTGGCTGAGTCCTGTAAATCTCGTTTGAGGGTGTGGATCAGTCAACATTTTGGCTTCAGAAAAGCAGGTTAGCTACTAAATCTATATTTTTCTCTGTCAGGTTTACCAGTGTGGTACCCAGATTTGTTGTATTCAAAAAAATCTTAATAATACAAACCCTCTAGCAGCTAGAAGACTGATTTTCTCGCTTTGGGTTTTTCCGAGGAATATTGTCTAGAAAATCTTGTCACTTTGTCTATGTGTGCATGTACTTTTTCTGTTTTAGATCTGAATCGGTGAAAGTCTGCTATGTGTTTACTTCGATGTTAATCTGAAGATTTCAGCATTAATGACTTGTTTAAGCAGGAGAAGTATAACCAGATCTAACCGTATATTTTTGCATTAGTAACATTCAGAAATTTTCACACCCCACTCATAGCACAAACAAGTGTCGAGCCAAACAATCATTGGTGGCCGAACTGAAGGCACCGGAATCAGATGTATGTTTTGATCCTGAGTCAGAACCAGACAAGGGTGATGACAAAGGGAAGCAAATCATTGATGCGGAACCCAGTGCCACTGTTGCCACCACCAAGCGCCAGAGAGAGGAGCCCAAGGATGTAGAGGAGGGTGAGCGCCTCTTCCATTCGCAGATGTGGGTGAAGGGTCCTCCACTACAATTCCTTGATGATAGCAGAAGCCAAAAGAACCTCATTTCAGCAGAGGTCGTGAAGCAGCTCGGCCTGCCAACCACAGCACACCGGCAGCCGTATACCATTGGGTGGCTTCACCAAGGAAGAAATCTCTGCGTCCACTAGCAGTGCTGCCTTTTGTACAACATCAAGCCCTACACAGCTGAGGTATTATGTGATGTTGCTCCTCTTGATGTGTCTAATGTATTATTGGGCCAACCATACTTGTGGAAGCGACATGTTGTGTATGATTCTAGACCTCATTCTATTGTTATTACTTTGGGAAATAAATTGTACAGGATACCAGAGGTAGGACCGCCTCCTGCGATCTCTTTGACTACTGCAAAACAACGCAGTAAGATTATTTCCCAACCGAGGAAATATACTTTCATTATAATTCACCCACAAGGCAAAAAGAAGATTGTGGCCACAGCGTCGAAACAGGGCTCCCGACCCTGTATTGTTTCTCAATAATAAAGAGGCCCTCAACCCTCATTGTAATACAGCTCAGAGGCCTGTAGCCACCACGTCTCTTCTCAAAGATAAGCTACCAGCGCCTTAGCTAGTTTATTTCCATTATGTTTGTAAGCATATTTCAGTCATTTGATTTTAATGAAAAGAAGTTTTATTTCCGCTTCATCTTTGTATTTATGGTTATATGTGTATTATGTTGCATTCTTGCATAAATTCGGATCACCAATCACTTTGGTCAAAGTGATGGAAGCACCCCTGGGATGCATCAATACATGCTCTCCTGAGAAAGTGACATCAAACTACTTCTTCTCCATAGCAAACACTGAAATCAAGTTCTTATTCATCCCCGGAACATACAAAACATCCATGACCTTCAAAGGAGGCAAATACCCCCACTCAAAGGTCACAATCGCCACACCAACAGCTCTCATAGTGTGGTCGTCTCCTGGTACAATCTCAATATCAAGTGCCCTCTCTGCAAGCTCTGAAAAGAACTCCGTGAAACGACCCATCTCTACAAGTTATAAGCAAATTAATATTAGCGTAAAGTACAAATTAAGTCATAGCTACACATGCATATATCGTGCACATCGCACTAGTATACATACCTGCTAATATTAAGATTACTTAAGTTAGAGTAACAAATTGAAAATCACCTTACATTTTATCTCGCCGAGATATGATAAAAACATCATTCACAAATATATATATATATATATATAATTTAGTACAAATTATAGGTGAGTGGCCAAATAAAATAATAAAGTAATTTAATTAATTATAAAGCTAACTTAATTAAAGCTGAAAACAAAAATAATACAATTAATATTAAAATAATTAATCAAGGTAAGATATTTCCACAAATGCCTATCATATCTACCTGACCAAGTAAAAGATCTCCATAAATACCTATCATGTCTTCATAAATGAGAAAAATATCACCATAAATACCTAAGATATCCGCATAATTAAAAAAAGATATCTTCACGATGGGGAGGCGGTGGAGAAAGTTATATAAGGAGTGTAATACGAAGGAGAAGGGGGCCTTTTGTTTTGGGAAATTCTGCATGATTATCAAGTGGTAATATGGAGGGAGAGGAACTGTTCTGAAAAGGGAGTCTCTTGGTTCTTGGAATTCTGGGCACGGGGGCAGAGGAGGCATCCTCTGGGTTTAGGATTGTTTCCTAAATTGGCTGGGAGGAACTGATTGTTTCTGTAATCTGTCTGTTGTGTTCACGGGAGAACCACAGCTCAAGAAATCATCAGTTCGCTTTAGGTTTTGTTTCAGGTTTTCAGGTATTCCTCTTTGTATAAGATGGTTACTTATGTAAGCTTAAAGTTCAATTTATTGTTAAAACTCCTTTCATTTGAATTTATGTTTAAATCTGACTATAAGATAAGTGCATGTATGAATTGATTGAATGAGTCATTACACATGGTATCGGAGCATAGTTTAAACCTTTCGGGACCATACAAGCCCATTGAATCGCCTTTCCAAACTGTCCCATGAATTTTAATCTCAGTTTGTATGCACATTCACTGTTGATTATTGCAGAAAATGAATCTTAATTTCAGTTTGTATGCACATTCTGGACATTAAATTTTTGCATATTACATAAACAAATAGCAAGCTAATGACAGATTTAAACACAATAATTCTTAAAACCATGTTTTCCATCCAAATCTGCAAATTGTAACTTCAAATCTGCAATATTAACCTACAGATCTGCAAATATAGGCTTAATAAATGATGTTTCTCTCAAGGTGTCACAATTTGTGTAATAGAGAGGCTGCTTCAGGCCTTCTCACAGATATTCATAGTCCTGAGTATGTTCCATTGAATAGGGCCTCTTTAATCAGTGAAGTAGGACTTTCAACAAATACCCATTTATTTCATGCTACACAACATATAAAAGCCAGCGTTCAAGTGCCCAATCAAGCCACACAAGACTAAGGGAGAGCCCACAAGGGGCGTATGTTATGCACAACGCATCATGCACTTTAGCCAACAATTCACAATAGAAATCACCTTTCTGGTATCGAATTTTTGTTGTCAAGCCAAATAGAATCCAGCGGATGGAAATCAAGAGGAGAAAAGGGGCAATCGAGCATGGCCCATGCTCTGAGTTGCGTTGAAGCAAATCTCGGAATTATAACTCCAGAAAGCTTGGAACTGTACTCCGACCATCGATCCCCTTCACCACTGACAGTTGGCGCCTTTAATGCGATCGCTAGAATAGTATACAAAATAAGGATCTTTTGAACAGAGTTGATGATGATTCTGCCGCAATATTATTTCATTTGACCTGAGCAAAAAGGAATAAACAAATTGAAATCCTTTTTAAAGTTAATTTCAGGGATTTCTCAGCGATTACCTTTGTAGATGTGAGAGTTGGACTGTTAAAAGATGAATCCATCAGTAGATGAATCAAAAGTAGCAGTTGTTTCCAGCCCTTGCACATTAGAACCATGCCCAATTTCCGTTTGTGCATAACTACCAATAACTGACATGCTAGTTGCTAAAGGTAGCCACTTATTTTGTTGTTCTGTTGTTGCTTGAGTCCTCGGTATAGGAACAAACATATTCTGGTTCGTGC
The DNA here is from genome assembly GCA_034641835.2 of Pinus albicaulis. Taxonomy (NCBI): domain Eukaryota; kingdom Viridiplantae; phylum Streptophyta; class Pinopsida; order Pinales; family Pinaceae; genus Pinus; species Pinus albicaulis. The sequence continues at coordinate 1,883,383,218 of CM076578.1, forward strand.
AATTTCTCATCACGACCTGCCCATTTTTTTTTATTTTCAATCGAACAAGAGATGGAAGAATGGAATGATTCTTAACTTCAAAAATTTAGGGAAACAACGTGGACGTTGGATTGCCATCTGGGTTACTTATGATTTGCTGTCAAAAGCTCAAAATTGGTGTGTATTTAAGGAAAAGCCACGCTAACGAATCTGGAATATGGTATGGGACCCCTGTTGTTGCGTTGTCTAAGGTTTATGCCACAGATTTGTCACCGCATATATATATATATATATATATATCTTGTCGCGGGAATATAGATATAAAATATCCAAATTTAAATGCGCTCCAATAATAAACTTTGCCACCGTTTAAATATATGCGCTCCACTGTAATTTAACCCATAGTTTAAAACGCCATCGTATATAATATTTCGGACTTTAGATTTATGGAATATGCCAATATCCGACTTTGGCATAGTATATGTGTGGAATTATACTATATGTAAAGTTTGAAATTAAATATATATATATATATATATATATATATAAAATATGCGCATTTTCTTATGCCTAGTGTAAACGTCGTACTGTGAGTGGAGGAGTTGGGCAGAGGTTTGAACCGCTGACCTTCCAAAGATTATAAATGTCAATGTTTTTAACCCACGATTGAAAGTCAGTTGCGTATTATATATATATTTATATTTGTTAAATTGGACAACTAGGTCCAAACTCCAAGTTGTGATGCTCAGATGAAGACACCAATATTTTTATTGGGTTCCTCTTTCGGAGAGGTGCTAGATTGATCTAAAGATCATCTTGATCAGAGATGAAGCGAGAACATGTGCACCCAATTTATTCCACTTATGTGTTGAGTCGGCACGGAATAAAATATTTACTTAAATGTCTTAAAGGACGTGTCACACACCCCCAAAGATTCCTATATATTGGAGAGACTTGGAGTTCATTTGAGACACATTGTTGTGGAGAATTCTCTCTCTCTGGATAGGTGGAGCTATGATATATATATAATAGATACATTCTTTGTACGGGTTATGTGTGACACGCTTGGCTGAATGACCTATTGGAGACTTTGCTAGTAGAAGCATCCTGCTGATCGCCGTAACGCCACCATTTCTTATCTCTGTCTTGGCTTGTCTTCTATCGATCTTTTAGTATGTTCTATCTTCTTCAGTGTTGTGCCCTAATCTGAAATGGCATAGAACATGAGCATAAATTAACATGGTATCAGAGCCAGGTTTGAAGACAATGCCCTAGTTAGCGTGGAAGAAAGGCTTAGCGTGGAAGAAGCTGTAGGTTACAGCATATGGTTGAGGCTGTTTGTGGGAAGTTCTCCTGTGCCCTAGACGTTGAATTAAGCCTGCCTTGTAAGTTCGAGAATGCGCTTTCTGCGGAGAAGTCTATGACGCGTAGCATCAATTTAAGTTTTCGTAAATTCTGTCTGATTTGATGCTTCACCAAATTGAACCCCATGTAATGGAGAACAGCAACCAACATAAACTGCGGAATCTTATTATAGAGATTCTGTGTTTCGGCCTTACGTGCAGAACCTGCTGATGGTCGCCACGTACGTTTTGATGAGGGACGCGGGTCTGTCTTAGCCTGCGTGGAAGGGCAGCGTATGCTGCTGTAAGAGGGACGCAGTCCCCACCTCATTTTTGGAGGACGCTGCCGGTCTATATCTAATCTCCTACAGGAATGCAGTGAATCAAAACAGCTGTGGGTGGATTCAGACTTTCGAGGGCGTAAGTTAGTAAAGCATTGGTTCTCCGTAGGCGGAAGTGTCCCGACCATTGGAAACAACGTCGAGTGAAATCACTAATGCGGAATTTTATTGTCGAGTCCCCTACATGCGTGCGCCCAATTGCTCGGCACTCGGACGTTACCAGACTCGGCTTCTTAACTGGTTCCAGTTACCAAACTCGGACATTCTATTCAGTGGGCGTAGGGTTTTTCCATTGTTCAGGGTAGCAACATGGGAAAACAGCGATTCCCAATTTAATCCAAAGGTTCAGGAATCGATCTCAGGGTATTCTATATTGTTCCTTTGGCAGGAACTGAGAGTGGGAAGAATATGGAGAGAATGGCAGCAGGAGGAAGAACATCATTGTGGTGGGATACGATGAACTGTCGCCTGCCTTCTCCCTCGAATCCCTACGTCATCAATGCCATGTCCTCCGCTTTACTCCGGAGATTTGGCATTATAAACGTTCACGCAAAAGGTGGTGGCGGTAACCTCTATGATCATTTCTCCGCATATCGATTCTTTTCTAAGACGCAAACGCAGTTTGATCAGATTCTCATTAACACTGGAATTCGAATGCAGCAAACCGCTCCTGGCGATTTTGACGTAGAGAAAATGATGATGGCGGATGTTCTTCTCTGGGCGATGGATACCCCGCCGCCTGCAAATATCGTGCTTATTGTCGGGTATATGGATTTCAGTTACGTGTTTGAAAAGCTTCGCCAGAGATCGTATAATGTATTTCTCGTCAGCTCCTCTAGCCTTCTAGTGCCTGAAGTTTCTTTGATGCTGGAAGAAACACATAGCAGATCTATTTTCTACTACGGTCTGGAGAGTTCATTCAGAGTACCCTTTTTTTTTCTTCAGAATTGGGTGGAATAATCCTTCTCCGAATGAAACAGGCAGAAACTCTGTGCAACCTGACCCTGGTTTTAATGGCCATTATATTACTGCAGAGAAATCTGTGAGGCCTCTATTACTACCATCTTCTACAGAGGATAATGAGAGACCTACATTCCTCCCACCAAATAAAGAGACAGAGTACTGGAAGAAGGCTGCTGCAGTAACGACATCTCACAATAGAGCAATGAATGGAAAGATAGCTGACAGATCGATTTAAATGCTGACGATGGTGATAAACACGGATATCTTACTTAAATGGGAGATGGCTTGATAGATGGACGACGCCATCTCGCAGAAAAATCTAAATCTCAACGAATTAAGAGCATGAATCCACCGTCAATTGGAAAACGTGGAGAGGGCACCAACCGTCAAATGAATTTACATCTAGTGTTTGTGCGCCTGTTGTCTGAGCCGACGCTGTGTCTCCCTCACCGTCAATCCAGCGTTGCTTAAGAATGAGCATGGAGCAGAATTGCTCATTCCTGTTTGTGGAACGGCTTGTGTGCTTACTGTGGTGGCGGAAGAGTGGTGGTGCCTGGGTGCTGGTCTGCGGTGGGCAACAAAACCGTGAGTAACGTGCTGGAAAGCGATTGCTGCTATAGGTGTTTTTTTTGTGCTGTTGCGTAACCTGTGGTGGATCTGCCCACAATGTTGCATGGCGTGAAGCGACCAATGCTGAAGTCACAGCGTAGTATAGATGTATGTGAGGACGGCAATGGTGTGAACAGTCTGGAATAGTGCCACATTACGATGAACGTTGAAATACGCCTGTGGATCATATTTAAAGTCAGCAACTCAAGGCAAGCGTGCTTTGTGAAATAATCACGTGAAGAAGTCTGAAAGAAACAGTGCTGGATTGGGATCACTATGATACCCTATTTAAGCTCAGAAATATGCAAACTAGTGAACAGTTAAGGCAGAAGTATTGGAACAACAGCACTCTTTGCAGGTATAGGAGGAAGAGAACCCTGCCTTGTACATCAAGGACAAGAGTCCAAGAAATCTAAGTGAAGTTCATATTCAGCAAGCCGTGATGAATGTGATAGTTCTAAATCTGTGATTCTATGTCACTGTCATCATGACAGTGACATAGACAGACAACCATGTTTGAAGCTGGAAATTCTAAAGGGTTGACTGCTGAAGTCCTTGGGAAAATTCTATGTAGTGGTCAAATTGTTGACGAAATGGGCATAGATGTAAGTCATTGAGCCAGGCAAATTTTGACAGCCCTAGGAGCTGTTTGCTGAAATAACCAGAAATGAGCAGATCTGGAAGCAACTCAAGGTGCAATGCCTCAAGTGCAGGATAAACCAAGGTAGATTGGATCCCTAGGTTTTTGTAAGCTGCAGTCTTAGAAGGCTGTTTGAAGGAGCTACTCACAAAATAACAGGCAGTGGCTGAAAGGACTTCTAATACAAGCTGAGGCTTGTTGATATGTTCCCCCTGTATGATAGTGACATTGATAGACACCTATGTAGCAGCAAGCATGTGATTGTATCAGTCTTACATTGGAGCGTTATGGTAAACTTAAAATGTGAACTGAGAAGTTTATGCAGTTTTTTGTCACATGGTTGGAATCTTGAATCATGATCAGCAAAGTCTGATTGGATGGCATTGACTGTGGGAGATCAAGTCCCTATTCCAAGTTGGTGTCTGGGATGCCCTCATTTAAATAGATGTCTTCTCCTGAGAGAGAAGCCGACATTAAGAGGGAGATATATCTGTATATGCTCCTGAGTGGATACCTTTGTTCAACGAAAGAAGATCCTTATGGCTCAGGGACATATGGCTTCACAGGGGGAAATTCCGAAGGAAAACCAAGAAGCCATATAAATACCAGGGTATCTAGTAGCCATGAGTACTATTGAAGCTTGGATCCTTTGAGGAAGTCGTAAAGCATCAAAGGATGCTATGCATGAAGAGTATGAGTCCATTATGGAGAATGATGTCTGGGATGTGGTTCCAAGACCATAGGACAAAGCAGTTGTCACCTCGAAATGGCTCTACAAGATCAAGCATGGATCTGATGGAAGTGCTGAAAAGTTCAAGGCAAGATTCGTTGCCCGTGGCTTCTCTCAAAAGGAAGTAATAGATTATGATGACATATTTGCATCTGTGGCCTGATACACCACCATTCGATCTATTATAGCCCTTGCTGCTACGTAAGGATGGAATCTTCATCAGATGGTGTGAAGACCGCATTTCTGCATGATGCGATAAAGGAAGAGATATATGTGGAGCAACCTCTGGGGTTGGAAGTCCATGATCGGGACACCCATGTCTGCAGGTTGAAGAAAGCCCTCTATGGGCTGAAACAAGCACCCTGAGCTTGGTACGAGATGATAGATAGCTACTTGATGAAGTTGGGCTTCACTCGTAGTATTGTTGAACTGAACCTTCACTGCAAAGTTAATAGAGAGAAGCCTCTCACTCTGGTGCTGTATGTGGATGACCTCTTCCTGACAGGTGCTGACCCTCTCATTCATCAGTGCAAGAGGGAGCTCGCTGCTGAGTTTGATATGATCAAAACTGGACGAATGTCTGAGCTGAAAATCTGTGAGAACTGGCGAGATTTTCCTTTCTCGAGAAAATACATTATGAGAAGTTTACGGTATGATGGGTAATGAGTCAGCGGAACTCTTTTAGAGTTGAGTACCGGCGTTGCTAGGCCCGTCGTATTGGATATCGTCCATCGGAGGACACGATGTTCTTAATGAACACTTGTTCGAACATATGTTGTGCAATGAACACTTTGAGTCAACACAATGTTGATCATAACATTCACTGGGTTGGTGCCTAGAAACTCTTGAGATATCTCTGAGGCACGATAGACCATGGGCTGAGATACACTGCCGGGAGTATGACACTCCGTGGATTTACTGATGCCGATTGGGCTGGCACTGTAATATTCCTAATTAGCACTGCTAATTGGAATATTTCATTTTTGTATAGTTTTGTCGCCTTTAGTTAAATTAATAAATAAAGTGAGAATTAAGGGGTCAACTCACTTAATAAAATAAAGTGCTTTCCTAGTTGATGAACGTTGTGACTTAAAGGAGTGGCCTTGGGGGTCCACACACACATGAGGGAAGGCCTCACGCTGACCCTAAGGTAACTGCGCAGGTCAAGGAGGAGATCAAGGACGCAGTTAGGGTTTTTGAGGGAGCTAGCACTATAAAAGGTGGGGTTTTCACTCCATTTGGGATTATTGATATGTTGATGATATTGAGAGCTAGACTTCTGTCTACTTCAGCACGCCGGTTGTTTAGTCGGTCTGCAGCACTGTTTAGTGCGAACTGAGTGTCTTCGGTCGGAGATCTCGCCCTTGGCCCCGGGGGACTTCGAGTGCCTGCTCGGGCAAGGTATTTCCCTTCAGTTTCAGTAGGTGATTTGCAGTGGATTTTGGTGGACGTTTTGCAGAGGAGCTGGCCCTTGGAGTGACTGCGCAGTCCAGGAGAGAGGACGCAGTTTCAGCAGGGAGGACGCAGTCAGTGTTTGTGCAGCGCTGTTGTGGGTGATTTCGTGGTGGCTTCAGCGTATTTCAACCTTGGGGAGATTGTTATTTCAGCCGGAGGGTTTGCAGGAGGATTTAGGCCCCTTTCCCAGCACATTTCTTGAGCTTCTGCACTGTTCCTGGGAGGGACAGCGTTTTCATTGAGGAGGGCTTATTGGTGGATTTTCGGAGGTGGAGCATTTGCTTCACGGTTTCTGGGTTTTGTCCGGAGGGGTGAGTACAGACAGCCTTCCGATTTTCAGCTCATTCTAGTGAGGGGATCAGCCCCTAGTTCCAGTACATTGCAGCAGCAGCTTTCTACGGCAATTTTCTCCAGCAGCTAGGACGCAGTCTCTGTTGTAGCCATTTCTTATTCTGAGAGGGTCTTCACTTGCCTAGAGCAAGGATAGGTGCACTCATTCTGATTATCTCTTGTACCCCATATATGTATTCTCACCCATATATGTATTCTCGGATTAACATCTCATGTTTAGCGTTAGAGTATTTTTAAGCCTACTTGTTCCATATTCTAGTTCGGCATTTTTGTTCTATATAGGCGCTTGTTTTTTTCAAGTAATATTCTTTTGTTATTTCCCGTTGGGGATATTACGGGCAGTGTGGTGGATCGCAAAAGCACATCTGGATGCTACTTCACATGTAGATCTGCTTCGGGCAGGAATCTAAAGTCGGTAGCCTTGAGCACCGTTGAGGTCGAATACATTGTAACATGTATGGCCTGTTGTGAAGTCACTTGGTTGCGAAAGCTCTTCAGTGAGTTGTTCGAGCATGTGCTAGATGCCACCGTTATCCTTTGTGATAACTAGAGGGGGATTCGTTTGTCATAGAATCCCGTGTTCCACGATTGATCCAAGCATGTTGATGGCTGGTACCACTTTATCCGGGATATGGTACAGCGAGGCGCCGTAAGGCTCGATCATAGGAACTGATGAGCAGGTCGCGGATATTCTCACTATGCCCTTGGGGAAGGTCATGTTCCTAACCTTCCGTGAGAATCTTGGAATCATGGAATGACCCTATTCTGAGGGTCCTGTTGGACGATGAGCTCTGGGAGCTCAAAGGGGGTTTTGGGGATAGCTTCTCGGAGCTATAAGCACTTATGGTGCTTCTGCCCCACCGTTGTGATTATTGAGTTGGTTCGCCTCTCATTTATCTGTGCCCCGTATGCATCCTACCCATTGAGTTCAAGGCTCATGGGAAGTACCTCTCATTTGGCCAATGAGGTGGGAAAAGCTAGAGACTATTAGCAAAGACTGATGGACGCATCAGAGATTGCCGTACTCTCTCTCTAGGATGGCACGGTCCAACCACTTGATCTGGGATCAAGTTTAGTGAGGTCTGGGACCTCTGCCTGACTTCGGGTCAGATGAACCAACTTCGGGTTGGTTGGAGACTCTTTGTGAGTCTGATAGAGGTTTCGGACCTTTGGGCTGAATCTGTCAGCCGGGTATGATGTCTTTGTGACTGACCCACTTCTGTTCTGAAATAAAGAGGCCAGCAAAGCAAGTTACGGCGGGATGACGCACGATGTTTGGATTGCACTAATGGACGGAGTTCTCCCTAGTTGAGAGGGAGTGTTAAAATTGGACAACTAGGTCCAAACTCCGGGTTGTGCTGCTCAGATGACGATCGCAATATTTTTATTGGATTCCTCTTTCGGAGAGGTGTAAGATTGATCTAAAGATCATCTCGATCGGATAAGCAGAACATGTACTTTGAATTTATTCCACTTATGTGCTAGGTCGGCCTGGAATAAAATATAGACTTAAATGTCTTAAAGGACGTGTCACACACCCCCAAAGATTCCTATATATTGGAGAGACTTAGAGTTCATTTGACACACATTGTTGTGGAGGAATTCTCTCTCTCTGGATAGCGTTGGAGCTGTGATATATATATGGACTGTTCTTTGTCTGGGTTATATGTGTGACACGCTTGGTTGAATGACCTATTGGAGACTTTGCTAGTAGAAGCATCCTGCTGATCGCTGTAACGCCACCATTTCTTATCTCTGTCGTGGCTTGTCTTCTATTGATCTTTTAGTATGTTCTATCTTCTTCAGTGTTGTGCCCTAATCTGAAATGTCATAGAACATGAGCAGAAATTAACAATATTATATTTCATTTATTATGTAAATTTTAATTAAATTTTAAAACCTTCCACATAATTATCATCACAAACCTCATTATTCGAATATTAAATTCCATATGTTATTCGAATATTAAATTGCATATATTACGATGGGAGGCTTTATAAACATATGGTATGGTCGTATATAGGATACATTAATCCTATATGGTCATATGGATAAATTAATGATATTTGTTTCCACATATTATATTATAACCTAAGGTCCATGTATAATAAACAAATCCAAGTTCGAATATGGTATGGCATATTAGAGTTTGAAACGTATGTTTATTGGCATCTAAATTAAGGTGACAAACCTTATAATATGACATATCATTAAACAAGGATCGAATGATGGCATTGTAGGCTGTGATGGTATGGGCATAGTAATACATTAAAACTATAGTTAATTTTGGAAAATAGTTTAAATTACCTAACTAGATGATTCACTTCAAAGATGGGTTGGGATTAAATAGCTTTTGCATATGGAAAGTTTTGAGTTAAGCTTTTATATATGATGTAAAAGTTTAAATGCTTTCATGATTGAAAAGGTATAATAAAGTATTTTGTTTATATACATAGTAATTATTTATAAAATGTGTGGAATCAAGCTAATTAAAAATTGATTAATGCTATTTATAAATTATTTTAGAGTTTGATTTTATACAAAATAATTGTATTTTAACTCTCATTTATTTTGTTACAAAAGCAGGTAGAGTCACACTCATAAAGAAAATCAATATTCAAGTATTAGTTATAGTCATAAGTAGCTGAAAATCAATAAATCCCTTCTATAACTGCGTCTAGGACTAAACATTCTAGACAAATTTTACAAACCAACACTATGATCTATGAAAACCCCTGCATTTCACTCTAGAGTTAGTACGCATAAAATACTCTGCATAGGACAAGGAGGTCGCGTTGCCACCCTCCTTGACCTCGGTACCAGTAAGACCTGCCTGTAGGTAAAATAGCAAAAGAATTATACCCGTATGCAAGCTCAAAATCTTACGAAAATTATATTCTGTCAGTCTGAAAATTTACCCACTTCTCATAAATTTATTATGTATTTCAGGAAAAGTTACAATGTTTAACACGTACCAAAGGCAGCAGTGCTAGCGAAATGCATCGCCGCCACCTCCACCTTCACCATCACCATCGCCACCATCAAGATCGCCGTCAGCACCTGTTGCTCCACCCGATCTGACTACTGTGATGAGCTCATTAGAAGCCATTTTGGAAACATTGAAAGAGTCGCAGTCGACCAGGAACAAGGAGGAACGACGTCATCTAGAGGAAAGACAATCAGAAAAGCCTAAGGATTATGATTACAAGCCTCTTAGAGAAGATATTTCGCGGGAATTGCAAAAGATTAAACTCCCGGAATTCTCTGGAGGACGAGCTGGAGAACATGCGGAAGCATGGTTGGAAGGGATGATAAGATGCTTCGCACTAAGAGAATATTCTTCCACTTCTAAAACAAAGATCGTTGTATTCCAACTCAGGGGGAATGCTCTGATTTGGTGGGGAAATCTGGAAAAACAGCTGCATCTCACGTCAAATGTCGTTCCTTGGGAGTTTTTTGTGGACCGATTCCGTGCGAAATACTTACCACCTTTCTTTCAAAAGCAGCAAACCAGAGCCTTACATACTCTAACCCAAAGTGGTAAAACCGTGGAAGAATACGAGATAAAGTTTATGGAACTTGTAAAATATGTTCCTTATCTACACACGGATGAACGCCAAGCCGAACGTTTCGTATTTGGGTTAAATCCTCGAATTATGGCCATGGTAAGAATGTGGAAGCCATCGACGGTGGCAGAGGCGGTTGAATGTGCTCATTATGCAGAAGAACATCTGGGGATTAAAAGAGATTTCAGGCCAGCTGAACCAATACCGCAAGCATTTACAGGAAGGACTCCCCGAAATTTCTTCCGAGGAAATAACTCGAGGCCACCTCCTTATGGTAACAGGTTTACCCCAAAAGAAGCGGGAGCAGGAGCTCCCATGACCATAAATGCAATAGCTTCCGAATCCTCAAACATCAATCCTTGGAGATCTCGAGGGACTGGTAATCGGAGAAGGACTGGGAGAGGAAGTGGCACTAGGAGACAGAGCTCTTGTTCTGGAATTTTTCAGTGAAACTCAAAGGGACTAGCCCAGGTGGACTGTTGGGGGTGTGGAGGACCTCATCTTCGGCGTGATTGTCCGGAGAACTCTCGGCGAACAGGAAAAGGACCATCATCAGATGCCCAAAGCAATCATAGAATCCATGTTGTCGTCAACAACAACCAAGCAACACATCAATCCACAGTAGTGGAATCTTCAGGTACAATCAATGGAATAAAAATCAAAATCTTATTTGACACTGGAGCTACTGATAGTTTTATTTCATCTTATACATTAAATAAATGTGGGTTGGTGGAACGATTTCAGACAGGTACAAATGGCTTCGGGAGACCTTCAATCGGTAGAATTAAGTGTTGAGGATTGCAAAGTTGATCTAGGAGTCTGTTTGACCAAACTAAAAGTATATGTCACGGCCCTAGGAACTTACGACCTGGTGATAGGAATGGATTGGTTAGAGTCTCATCGAGCATGGGTAGATTGTTCCGGGAAAACAATACTTTGCGTAAATGATATGGGTGAGACAATCCAAATTCAAGGTATTAAGAGAAAGGTATCCTTGCGTTTCATCTCAGCCATGCAAATGAAGCGGTGCTTGAGGAAGGGTTGTCAAGTGTATGCCGTTCAAATGATAAGCAAAGAAAAAGGGCCTTCCTTAGATCAGTATCCGATTCTATCAGAATTTCCGGATGTTTTTCCAAAAGAACTACCTGGACTGCCTCCTAGGAGAGAGCTAGACCTCACCATTGAATTGAAACCTAGTACGGAACCTATATCTAAAACTCCTTACCGAATGACTGCCTCGGAACTTCAAGAGTTGCAAATACAGCTAAAAGAACTGTTAGATGTAGGGCACATTCGACCCAGTGTTTCACCGTGGGGTGCTCCAGTAATCTTTGTCAAGAAGAAAGATGGTTCATTACGACTATGTGTGGACTATCGAGATTTGAACCGGGCCACGGTAAAGAATAGGTATCCGATGCCTCGCATTGACGACCTTTTTGATCAAATGAAAGGTGCTACGGTATTTTCAAAGATCGATCTGCGATCAGGGTATCATCAACTCAGGATAAGCGAGAGTGATGTTTCTAAGACTGCATTCCGAACTCGTTTCGGGCATTATGAATTCATTGTGGTACCATTTGGGTTGACCAATGCACCTGCAGTCTTCATGAACCTTATGAATAGCGTTCTCCGCAAATATCTTGACAAATTTGTACAAGTTTTCCTGGACGATATTCTCATTTACTCTAAGAATGAGAAGGAGCATGAAGAGCATCTTCGGATAGTGTTATCTTGTCTCAGAGAGCACAAGTTATATGAAAAATTATCCAAATGCGCTTTCTTTCAGAAGGAAATCCATTACTTAGGTCATATCATATCTGGCGAAGGAATCTCCGTAGATCCTGAAAAGGTAAATACAATCAGGGAGTGGCCGATACCTAAGAATGCACATGAAGTGCGTAGTTTTATGGGTTTAGCAGGTTACTATCGAAGGTTTGTGGAGGGATTCTCCAAAATTGCAAAGCCGATCACAAACTTCTAGCGCAAAGGTGTTAAGTATGAATGGAATGAAGAATGTGATAAAGCTTTTTCTGAACTTAAAAGATTATTGACTAGTGCACCGATTTTGCGAGTACCTGATATGGATAAAGATTTTACTGTGTGTACCGACGCATCTAAGCAAGGGTTAGGTGCAGTATTAATGTAGGAAGGAGGCGTAATAACATACGCTTCAAGAAAATTAAAACCCCATGAAGAACTTTATGCTACGCATGATTTATAGTTAACCGCGGTGGTTTTAGCTTTAAAGATTTGGAGACACTACTTGGTAGGGAGAAATTTTGTGCTTAAAAGTGACCACCAAAGTTTGTAGTATTTCTTCACCCAAAGAGACTTAAATGCAAGACAAAGACAATGGAGTGAACTTTTAAGCGAATACGATTTTGTGATTTCATATATAAGAGGGAAGGAGAATGTTGTAGCAGATGCTTTAAGTAGAAGACCTCGAATATTCTCCCTCGTACCTATCAAGGTGAATTTGAGAGATCAAGTACTTGAACATCTTGTAAGAGATAGTTGGTACTTAAAAGTAAGGTTGGGGCTTGAGAGCAACCATTCAAAGGAACCTAAGTTCGAAGGATATGATCTGAAAGAAGACGGAATTCTACGATTTCATGGAAGGATGTATAGACTAGATAGTGGAGATCTCCGAAACACCATCTTGAAGGAAGCACACAGAGCAGTGTATTGTGCACATCCTGGGGTAAAGAAGATGTATGCTGACACTAAGAGTCTCTTCTTCTGGTCAGGCATGAAAAACGACATTGTCCAATTTGTCGCTAGGTGTCTTGAATGTCAACAGGTAAAAGCTGATCATTGTCACCCAGCAGGTCTCTTACAACCTCATGACATCCCTATGACCAAATGGGAGATAATTTCTATGGATTTTATCGTTGGGCTGCCGCTTACGCACCAAAAGCATAATGCCATTTTGGTTGTGGTTGATAAATTAACAAAAAACGCCCATTTCATCCCAGTGAGAGATACTTATGAAGTAGCTGATGTAGCTCGGGTATTCATAAATGAAATTATCAGATTTCATGGAGTACTTAAGAAAATCATATCCGACAGAGATCCTCGGTTCACATCGAGATTCTGGAATTGTATGCAGTCAGCCTTGGGAACTCAGTGAAATTTGAGTACAGCATATCACCCTGAGACCGATGGGCAAACAGAGAGGGTAAATCAGGTACTTGAGGATATGCTAAGAATGTATGTTATGGACCAACAGTCGTGTTGGGAAAAGTACTTACCCTTGGTGGAATTTTCTTACAATAATAGTTATCACAGTTCAATCGGGATTTCACCATTTGAAGCTTTATATGGGAGACCCTGCAGAATGCTGTTGAGTTGGGACAGGTTAGAAGACCGAGTAATCATCAGACCAGAATTGATCCAAGAGATGGAGGATCAGGTAAAAATGATTAGGCAACGATTGAAAGAGGCTCGGGCAATTTTATTAGAAATAGAACCGGTTACGAAAAAGCTGGCAGTCCGGCCGGTTTGGAGAGCAAAATCGGTACGAGCCGACCCTCGAACCGAATGGCCGGTTGATGCGCCTGGCCGATTCCGTCCGAACAGTAGGTTAAAATTACCGATCGGTTCGGACCGGTTCGGAAGGCCGGTTCAACTTCGGTTCACAAAACACATGTAACACAGGCACTAAAAAAAAAAAAAAATTCTTAATTTTTTTTTAATTTTTAAAATTTTTTTTCTAAATTATTATTTTTCCTAGTTAATAACGCTACCCTAGCCCCCCCTAAAGCTACTTAAACACCCCCACCCCCTCTATTTCCCTCACACTATTCATGGTAATGTTAAATTCTTAAAGTAAAAGTGACATTCTCCTTAATCTTCATTTTCATCCTTTTACTTAAATTTTTAACATTACCATGAAATGACTCGGGATGTTTGAGAGTGGTTCCGACCTCATTGGATTTCATATGGAGAAAGTAGAATTTTAGATCTCATTCAAAATCCAGCAGACTTATCAGTTTTTCAGGATTTCGGGATTGGGTTATTGCAATGTTTCCATCGAATTTTGTCATGTATTAGGGTATGGAACTCGTATTTAATCAAGAGCACCAATCCCTCTATGTACCTTGATTTTAGTGACATTGGTTGTCAAACTCCTCTATCATGACCCTACTAAAAATGTACCCATCACTCAAACAAAACCTTGACTATCGAAGATGATAGATAAATCTATGTTTAAATCAATGAATTAAGTATGAATTTGTGTAAAAAATGTCTAATTTTTAATATATATATATATTTTAATAAAATAATATATAACATATCGTATCCCAGAAGTATGCTGTTCTAGGGTCACCGTACCCGTATCCGATTCTTCGAATCCCCGTATCCCTGTATCAGGTGACTTAGGGATTCTGATGATGATTGATGATTTGATCATATGTAGCTTGTAGTATTGTAGGCTATAGTATAATACTATGATCTAACATGTTATTTTGGACTATAAAAGCCTTTTAGAGCCTGTTTCTTGATGTTTGTTACATTTTTTGTTCAGCGATGTTTTGCATTAAGTGCTATTTTGGCTATCTGCACCTATATAATGAAAACTTTTGCATATTTGTGTTTAAATGGTTTGGATTAATATGGATGTACATGAATATATCTGGTTTTTCTTTAAAATATGAATATTTTATGTGTTTTTGGTAAACCGGTTTTTTTTCCCGTTTTTTTCCGGTTCGAGCCGGTTCTCGGTTCTGAGGTTTTCGGTTTGATAGCAGTTCGGTTAGATAACATTGGGCTCGGGATAGACAGAAAAGTTATGCTGACGCTCACAGGACAGATAGAAACTATGTAGTGGGAGATTAGGTTTACATCCGCATCAGACCAAATAAGAGCACCATTCGGTTTGGGAAGGGGACAAAATTATCCCCCCGATTTATAAGACCGTTTGAAGTCCTGGAAAAAGTTGGACCTGTCGCTTATCGTCTTGCACTGCCACCCCACCTGCACAAAATTCATAATGTATTTCATGTATCTAACTTACGACACTATATCACTGACAAATCTCATGACCTTCAATGGAAGGAACTGCAGGTATCGGACGAGGGAACCATTACAGTCAAACCATTACGTATTATGGAACGTAGGGTTCGACAGCTCAGGAACCGACGGATAGACCAAGTTAAAGTCCAGTGGGACAAATATAGTCCTGGATCCGCGACTTGGGAGGATGCTGAGACTTTATGCCAGAATTACCCCAACTTATGCTAAATTTTGAGAACTGGAAACTTTTTTTGTATACGACTACTCTATTTTGATACTTGAAACTTTATTTTGAATTATCACGTAAGAATGAATTTTACTTGTTGTTACATGAATACCCATAAAGAACGGATGTTACTTAACTCTAGCGATACCAAATATATGCTATTGTTTGACTTTACTAGTACAGGGATACCAACATGCCTTATGTCATTTAAATTATCATTGCAGGAATATGAAATCTAAATCATAGATCACATTATAAATGACATCAAGTATCAATACATTTTATTTGCATCTCCATATGATTGAAAGAAAAGAAATAGAAGGGTAACTACATTTTAAATATCAAAGTGAAACATATTGTTATACAAGTTGAACATGGTTAAAATAAATGCATCATAGATGGAACATGTATGAACTAAACTGGGGCAGTATCTAAATGAAAAAATTGTATTGGACATATTGATACATATGTGGACAAGTGTTTTAATCAAGTATGTTATATAAGTTCTAGGATCAATATCATAGATAGCAGTATATTTGGAATGTATAGAGATTGTTATATGGGTAACAATTTGTGATGAACAATATAGATGCATATGCTGTAATGTGTGTACGAGTGTTTACATTGCAGATTGTGTACAAGTGATTACCTTGCAGAATACAGATTACAGAACCAATCTACGTGATGACAAAATTCCAAGAACAGTTGAGACTCTCTGAGATTCCACGATAGGGTGTTGACCCTGGTCCTACTGGGAGGGGTGGAGGTGTTGCCCACCGTTTATCCTCCGATACCTGGAGTCATGGGAGAACTGTGCGAGTCACACTCCCCTAGACATGTGATGATGACTGCCGGATGCCTACAAGCATATCAAGTCAACGTAATCGACACTGATATCCTTAAGGTCTATGAATGGATCAGTAAAACTGATGCCATTGCATATTCCTGTAGAGGATGGGAGTGGAAGAGATTAGGAAGGATAGGATGATTTTAGAATAGTTTGGAGATTCGGTTGAGATAGGAAGTAACAATTAAATTACAAATACATACTTATTCAAATGGAAAGTCAATCTTAAAATACAAGCCTTCTGCAATCACCCTAATCTCCAAGCACAATTATTGATATGAGTATATGAAACCCTAACTTGGGGACGAAGTTTTCCGAAGGGAGGAAGTATGTAACATCCCATTCCCAAGTTATAAGCAAAATAATATTAGTGTGTATACAATATATGCATTTGATAGCTACACATGCATATATCGCGCACATCGCACTAGTATACATACATGCTAATATTAAGATTACCTAAGTTAGAGTAACGAATTGAAAATCACCTTACATTTTATCTCGCTGAGATATGATAAAAACATCATTCACAAATATATATATATATATATATATATATATAATTTAGTACAAATTATAGGTGAGTGGCCAAATAAAATAATAAGGTAATTTAATTAATTATAAAGCTAACTTAATTAAAGCTAAAAACAAAAATAATACAATTAATATTAAAATAATTAATCAAGGTAAGATATTTCCACAAATACCTATCATATCTACCTAACCGAGTAAAAGATCTCCATAAATACCTATCATGTCTTCATAAATGAGAAAAATATCACCATAAATACCTAAGATATCCGCATAATTAAAAACGATATCTTCACGATGGGGAGGCACTGGAGAAAGTTATATAAGGAGTGTAATACGAAGGAGAAGGGGGCCTTTTGGTTTTGGGAAATTCTGCATGATTATCAAGTGGCAATATGGAGGGAGAGGAACTGTTCTGAAAGGGAGTCTCTTGGTTCTTGGAATTCTGGGCACGGGGGCAGAGGAGGCATCCTCTGGGTTTATGATTGTTTCCTAAATTGGCTGGTAGGAACCGATTGTTTCTGTAATCTATCTACGCGTTCACGGGAGAACACGGCTCAAGAAATCATTAGTTCGCTTCAGGTTTTGTTTCAAGTTTTCGAGTACTCCTCTTTGTATAAAATGGTTACTTATGTAGGCTTTTGGTTCAATTTATTGTTAAAACTCCCTTTCATTTGAATTTATGTTTAGATGCGACTATAAGATAAGTGCATGTATGAATTGATTGAATGAGTCTTTACATCCGTGCACCTATCATATGGCGGGAAGTAATAAATGCAAAGTCCTTGTCAAACTGTGAAAAAAACTGCTCCACCTCTGCTAAAGCTCAATACCCTTCTTCCCCTTTTTTTCATCTCAGGACATGTAGTAGCATAGTGTCCCATCTTCTGACATGCCCAAACCAACATTTGAGTTTGGACATATTAGTATATTTCTTCTTCTTCTTCTCCTTTCGCTTAGCCCATCTGATGAGGCCCGTTTCTTGGCCTTCCCCTTATCCTTCCCCCTCGCTGTTAAGGCTACATCCTCCTCATTTGCTATGTTCACCCCACCATTGCCAGTCTTTGGTATCTCATGCTGCACACAATCATCCCAGAATATGTCCCAAATGGGAAGATTCTCCCTAGAGGTAACAGCATCTCCAGAGACCTCTCAAGTCTAAGGAAGTCCCACTACAGCTATCCTGACTAACTTTGTGGGTGCAAGGTGCAACTGCATCACCAATAGCAGTCAAATCATCACGTACTTGTTTGACCTTTCCAAGATAATGAACTACACTTTCAGCCTTTGTCATCATGATGTTCTTCAATTGCTCTTTGAGTACCATCTTCCTGCTCTCATTGGTACTCTGATAGAGAATGGTTAGAGTTGTCCACATCTGATATGCATATGTGTTTCCTCTCACCTGTGGAACCAGATGATACTTCAAACTGTCCATCAAAATCCTTTGTGCGTTTGCATTATTTTTTGTGAATTCAGCAAGTTCATCTGCAACAGTAGGAGGTACAACCTCATGCCGCACTATGTCCCAAACTGCTACCTCCTCAAACACTGTCTGAATTTTGTCCTTCCAAACAGCATAGTTGGATATCTCATCCAGTCTATACTCTATCCTTAAGAACATGGCCATGACTGCTATCCAAAATTTACAAAACCAAGAAAATGGAGAAATGAACTTTCCAGCACACCTTGTTGTCCCAAAAATTCAGTCTGTGTGAAATTTCACCTTGTTGTCCCAAAATATCAGTTTGTTGTCCAAACTGAATTTGTTGTCCAAAAATTATTTTGTTGTCCAAACCACTATTTGTTGTCCCAAACTACTATATGTTGTTCAAACTGCAATTTCCAGCCTATACCTTTGATACCATGTTGAAATTTGATGACTAAAAGTTTCCTGCAATCCCAACCCGATTTCAATTTCCCCTTATGACTCCCATTCAGTTATAAGCCCTTTCCCATAAACATACATTCAACATATAGAAATCTGGAAATGAAATTTTCATATTAAAACACGGGACTGTCAACACATGCTGAAAATAAATATGGACATTAACAGACCAACAACACATAAAAATACACAGATTTTGGTTAACTTAGAGCCAAGCAAAACTCCTTTAATCTTCTTCGAGGAAAACCTGTTAGAGAGCTCTTCAAATTTACTTATCTTTCAAGTTCAGGAAAAATACATTTCCAGACAAAACAAAACAGCAAAATACAACTTATCTCTTCAACCTGAAACTCCTTGAAAATCGTGCCCACTTTGCCTCGATTTACATGCCTACTTGAAGTTGAAAATATGCACTATGCGGTTACTGACTGTACTATACAGATTGTATGAATTTCCGTACCATTGTACGGGATGTATGGATTTTAAAAATAATAAATAATAAATTTCAAAAGCTTCTCTCGAACTATGTACAGTTCACAACATTAAATGATGTTCATATTGTACCTTTCGTTGTCTTCTATGCCTTGATTTTTGTGCCCAGCTTTGCCCAAAAATCACTCCTTCAGCTTGCTGCAACAAATTTCTCCTTCAGAACTTCTCTCCAGTCGTCAGCCTCCTTTCTCCAATCTGCTCATGAAGAATGAATGCAGACTCTCTTTTCTTTTCCCCTTTTTGTTTCCCTAAATGACTTTTGGGAAACTCTAAGAGAAAATGGCTCAAATTCATTTAGTTCAACGGATGAGAATAAATGTGCATTTAATTCTCACTTTCTATTTTTTAACTCACCCATTAAATGAAGTACCCACATTGTACTTTATGTCTAAAATCACTTTTCACTTTATAATTTAACATTAACTTTACCATTTATAAAGTCACTTTCACTTTATAAAGTCACACTTAGGAAAATAATTATTTTGGACACTTTTCCCTAGGTGGAGACTAACCCTTGGGAAACCACTTGTCGAAGGTACATTAAAAATCAACATATAGGGTTTTCTTCAATCTACACATATGGGTGCACTTCTCATGAGTTTCAAAGCCTTAAGGCTGCTCTAAATACACCTATTCTTCTATCACCCCGTTAAAGAATGTTGTCTTGACATCCATCTCGTGAATCTCCCATCTCGTCTGCACTGCTAGGGATATAACAGATCTGATAGAGGTATATCTGGCAACTGGGGCGAAGGTCTCCTCATAGTCTATTCCTTCCTTCTGTGCATACCCCTTTGCCACAAATCTAGCCTTGTACTTCTCTACACTGCCATCTGCAGCATACTTGATCTTGTAGATCCATTTGGAACCTAAAACTGGTCTATCTTTCGGCCTCGACACTACCTCCCAAACATCAATTGTCATGATCAAACTATACTCTTCTACCATGGCATCCAAACACCTTATGTTGCGCGGCTTCCTGAAAGTTGGAGGGTTCTGCAACTTGAGCTACCAAAGCTTTATATCTATCAGGTTGTCGTTAGAAAAACCCCAACTGGAGGATTCTGCAACTTGAGCTACCAAAGCTTGATATATGTCTCTTGTCTGTCCTATGAGCTCTAACAAATTACTTTGCATCTCTCAAGGTCTGACACACTTCCCGACTGGCTCTACCACTGGTGGTGGGAGGTTCAGTCAGTTCCTCCTCCTATCCTTGCTGGTCCGTCTACTGAGAACTCCTAGATCTCCTACCCCTGAGGAGATATTGGTACTAGTCACTATACATGATCCCGGTGGTTGTCCTTCTGTTGGTCCCACTTACTGTCCTTGCTGCTGGACTAAGAGAAATTTTGTTGACTGAACACCTGCAGGGATCTCTCGAGATCTCCTAAAAGCTTTGTCTGCCATGAACTTTACATCTCGTCTCACTACAATATTCTTATTGCTGGGAATGTAGATTATCTATGCCTTTGAGGTCTCGCTATACCCAACGAGGAACCCCTTCTCTATAATCTTATCCAATTTGTTGCACTTTTCATCTGGCACGTGGCAGTAAGCTACACTACCAAAAATCCTCAAGTGACTCACTTCAAGCTTCTTTCCTGTGAAGACTCCCTCTGGCGTTTTCTTTCCCAATGCTCTATGAGGTTTTGTGTTTTGAATGTACACTGTTGTGTTACATGCTTCTGCCCATAAAAATATGGGCAGATCCTGATCATACACCATAGCCTTTGCAGCCCCAACTATCATTCTGTTCTTCCACTCTGCTACTCCATTTTGCTGAGGGTTATATGGAGTTGTCCATTCTCTTTCGATGCCTTCCTTCATGCAGAATTCTGTCGAATCTTTATCAATGTATTCTCCACCATTATCTGAGCACAACACCTTGATCTTTTTCTCTGTCGCATTCTCTACAAGTGCCTTGAACTCTTTGAACTGGTCAAAGACCCCATCTTTGGCCTTTACGAAATAGATCCAGGTCTTTCTAGAATGGTCATCAATAAAGGTGACGAAGTATTTGCCACCACTAAGAGCTCTAGTGGACATAGGGCCACAAATATCTGAGTGTATCAGTACTAACATGCCATTTTCTTTGTTGTCACTTCTCGGAAATGTTGTCGTTGCGTACTTCCCAAGTACACATCCTCTGCATACATCATTGTGCTCTGTGTTGAGAACTGGAACTCCTGTTATAGTTTCTCTGAGCATCTTGAGTGCTCCATGATGTAAATGTCCCATCCTCCTATGCCATAATTCGTTCAGCTCCTTCCCATTGCTACTATCACTGCCATTGGAGAACCGAGCTACAACCTGTATAACATGTTGCTTCAAGCTCCAATCTATTTCACCTTCTTCTAGCTAGAGTGTTTGACATACACTTTCTTCCCTATGAAGTGTACATCATACCCCTTGTCCTGTAACTAGGACACTGAAATTAGGTTCATACCCAATCCAAGCACATATAATACGTTAGTAGCGCTGGTGTTGGTTCATGTCTCTGTCTGAAACTCTATGGTGCCTCTCCCTACCGGAGTACATTTAGTTATGTTGCCCATAGTGATCTGGAAGTCCATCTGCTCCTCCTGATAGTTAGAGAAATATTCTTTAACTCTTGTCATATCAATTGAAGCTTCACTATCTATATACGAGACACCAGGTGATGTTGAACCTGACAAGCAAGCAAACTCATCCTCCAGCCTGGAAGATAAATATGAAGCATCCTGACTGTTGATTCTGTCCATGATTTTCTGTGCTATTTCTCTTTCCTCTCGATGTTGATTTTGCAGCTGCAAAATTGGTACATCCAGCAAAAGATTTGTTCTGCAAAAGTTATGGTTGCTCCCTCTGCCTCTGGTAATCCTCGATCTGGAGAAATCAGATTTCTCTGTCGCTCTCTCAGAGAAATCGATTTTCCTCAAGAATTTTGACCCTCCTGGCCAAGGAACTGCGCTGCCTCTAAGGAATTTGAATTGTTGCTTATGTAGAGCACCAACCCTCCTTTTCTTTGCTACTGAGCTCTTTGGCTAATCATGTAAGCTCTGATACCATGTGAAAATTTCATCTATTACAATAACTGAAAAATATTCTTCTAACTGACAAATTGATTGTGCAGTTTATTTGCTACTGCAAATATCGAATAAATTTACTACTGCAATTTTCACTATAAATTACTGCGGAAAATCAAATGTTGGAAATAGAGAAATTCTAGCACACATATAGAAAACATTAACACAGTTATTTTTGGGCAATTGTCCCCGGCACAACCCAACTCTGGAAAATCGGTGCAGCAGATGAGGATTTTCTTATTAATCTTCGACAACAATCTGAGTACAAGAATTCAGACAACCAAAACAGATGAAAAATACTGAGAAATTTTGTGATAAATTTCTCACTCTCCACAGCGACTCCCTGACCCCGAGATGGACCTTTTTCCCATAAGCCCGTGCCTCTGCGTCACTCTCTGCGCAGAGCTCTAGTGGACTGCGTCTTTCCTCACGCTGCCTCCTCCTGAATTTGATCTGTACTTCCAGGAATTATGTTGGTACCCTCTCTCTCACCTGCTATTCACCCTCTAGCTCTATCTCCTCTACTGAATCTCAGCCACTAAGAAAATCGATCTGCCTAGGCAACTAAGTAACTACACTAGTATGTTCTCCATCTACCCATCGACTTCTTCTTATAATATTTTGTTGGAGCACCAATGGCCAAGATTAAAACATAATCGATGGCCGAAATTATTTCCCTGTCCATCCGTGTGAGTTTCTAGAGCATTCATACCATAACTAATTCTGATTAATTAATCATATTTCCAAAGTTTAGACTTAGGAAATATTAAAAATTGATTAATAAATCTAATCAAGTCGTCTCTAGGTGGAATTTCCATAAACGATTTATGGGTATTGGAGAATACATGTATTCTAGCCTCTCCACCAAATCTCATGGCTAAAACACATCTGATGCTACAAAAACTAACAGTATGGTGGTGGGTCCAACTTGGGGTGAGTGAAGACAGGTAGATTCAAAGAAGGGAAGTATGGTGAGGAGGGTGTTGGTTGATGAAGATTGGTGGAGCAAGATTGATTTCTTGCTCAAGTTCACATCACCTGCATTTGGTCTTCTCCGAGATGCAGACACAAAGAAACCTTTCCTAGGAGAGGTTTACGATGGCATGGATACCATGGTTGAAAAAACTGTGGAAATTATTACACAAGAGGCTCCCACTCTTCTTTTTGTGGATTTTGATTTTGTTGAACAAGTGAGGTCCATTATTGTTACCAGGTGGAATAGCTTCAACACTACATTGCACACTTTGGCACATGCTTTGAATCCAATATTTTATGATGAAGAATTCATTATTGAAAGCAATGGGAAGAGGAAGGCTCCACATAGGGACAAGGAGGTGGCCAATGGAGTGAAGAAATCCTTTCAAAGGATGTTTCCAGCATCTTTACAAACGTATGTAAGGCAATAATTTGTCTGTTTTGTTGCTGGATTAGAAGATTTTGCAGACATATCAACTTTGGATGAGAGGAGAACCATGGACCCAGTTAAGTGGTGGACTTGTCATGGGCAAGTGTTGTTCATTTGCAAAATCTCGTCACTCGTATTCTATCACAAGTGGTAAGCTCTTCATCAACAGAACAGAATTGGAGCACCTACATTTTCATTCATAGTGTGAGCTTTGAAGTGGTGCAACAGGCTGGGTTCACAGAAGGCAAAGAACCTTGTATATGTGCATTCAAACCTACGACTTGTGTCTCATAGGGGTGAAGAATATACAAGTGGACCTCATAAAGATTGGGATGTGGATGCAGAATTTCCAGATTTAAAGCTCTCTCTTTCTGCTCTTGATATCTATGCTAGTGGTGATGAAATTGCAACCGAAAGTACTAGTAGAGTTACCTCTTCTGCTAAACAAGCATTTGTTCTTTCTTTGTTGATGAGGATGAGGAGTTTTATTAGTAACGACACGTTAATGTAGCCATAATTGTCTTTAGTTCATGTTTTATTTCAGTTTTAACACATATCTTTGTTGGAAAATGTAACTAGGTTCGGTCTTCATTTAATGTATTTGAGTCATCTTGTAATGTACTTGTCAAAAAAATAAAAAAAAATAAAGAATTTTTATTATTATTATTGTGACTTATTAAAGCATGGGTTTCATGCTTGGGTCACCATGTATTAGGTCAAATTTCTCATTGAGGACTTCTACGATTTATTTTGAGTCAATAGAGTCATTGTACTTTTAAAGAGACCCTTCTTGGGCTTTTGAATCATGTAAAAAGGTTTAGTATTGAGTCTAATATGATTTATGTATCCTCCACACCAAGTCGGCCTAGAAGAGATCAATTCGGCCTAAGGACCCTAATTCGACCTCACATGGAGCCTATAAATACAAGCAAATCGAATTCATTTGGAACACACTCTTTGATGAGAAGTTTGATATCTCTTTTAGCTGGGAAAAGTGTGAATCATGTTGTTGGGAAGCCAAAAGAAGTGCTAGTTTGCGGAAGTCTAAGGAGGAGAAGAAGAAAATCAAAACTTCGGTGCCTCTCTCTCTTTGTTTCCTGCCCTAGATTGGGAGATCGAATTCTTCCAAGTTTCATTGTTGTCGGAAGCTGCTTGTTGCCGGAAGTTGCTGCCTAGTCGAAGTTGCTGGAAAGGGATCGAAATTCTGGAGGCTGACTTGGTGTGGAGGGAAGATCTAGTCTTTGTCTAGGGTGAAGAGTCTCAAAGAATACTATTGAAAGGAAGAATTTCTTGACTGGGTTTTCCCCTCAAGGGCTGTTTTTCCCTATCATATTGCCTACATCTAGACTCTATTGTTTTATGTGTTGTTGCTTTGGTAATTGCTTTATGAACTAAAAGAAAGAAGATATAAAGAATCGTAATAACAAGAAACATCACAACTAATAATCAAGAATAAGAAAACATTTTTGCCTTTCTGATTTTCTAACAATAGCCTCAAATATAAAGGCTGATTTTGGAGCCTTGGATGTAAAGTCTCATCTATAAAGGATAATTTTGGATATTTGCATCATGTAATCATTTGTTGGAGTTAAAATAAATTTGGATGTGCTTCTAAAATGTCATTTATGTCCCATTCTTTCTTTTCTTGCAAAATAATGTGTTATTTAATATTGACTATTTGTAATATATATATATATATATATCTCTGTGTGTGTGTGTAGTTTCCGTCGCATTTCCATTTTCTAAGCCAAGTCAAACATCACCGATACGGAAACTTCTAGGTGTTTCGGCATTCCATGCAACGTAGCCACATACAAAAGGAAATAATATCACAAAATGCAATAGATGGTCGTAACAATAAAATTTTACACGTGGGAAAAATCCAAACATGAGTTGTGTTGCTTATCATTATGGCCATCACCGTAATTCCTAGGGCCCACCTATGAGTTCCCCTTGCATCATTGAAGAACCCATGTATGTCCGAACCCCTGGTGGGATATGAACTGCCTCACCTTAAGGGGGTGATCAATACTACATCATAAACATCATGCTCTCATTCTCTGGAGCCCCGAGCATTAAAATAAAATAAAAAACAAAAACAAAAAAGGAAAATGAAGAAGGGTGGAAAAAGAAAGGTCGTGGTAACTCATGTACCATAATTTCTCCATCCTACATTCATAAACCCAAACATGTGGACATCCCTCATCATTACCACCCTTGAGCCCATGGCATTCGGCGTTGAGACCCCTGTGTCCCAATCCACCTCATCATTATTCACATGACACCTACCACTTGAAGGATGTACCTTGGAAATTTCTTTCCCTTTAGGGTCTAAGAACACCTAATAGGGTTGTTTATTAGCCACTACTACCTAGGGAGGTAACACCATTACATCCTCAAAGCCCCAAATTTGGAAGGGAAACCCAATATGAAGCCTTATTTCTACCCTTGATTAGCAGGCATAATCACTCAATTACACTAATGAATTATTGTGTTTAAGCATGAGGAGATGCATTGGATCTTATACAGGATTGCAGGTCGGTTCCACCTTGGACTTGGCCTCCCTATACGAGATCCAAGCCCTCCAGAGGACCATGATGGCATGTGTAGGGTGAGAATTGAGAGCCACAGGCCTCCATTCATGTAGAGCATCCATTGCCACATCATCAACTTCCCCAACACCACTATTAGCTTGTTTGTTGCCCTATTTATTAGAGAGATGATGCACTTGGACAAGGATGCCCCAACCAGCTACACATTGCACTCGACACTTTGTAGTTGATCCAAGACCTAAAGGAGGTTATATATTTCCAAGGGAGACATGGCCAGGCATGCGTCATCTTTAAGCCCTCATTAATGAAACATCCACATGATTTTGGGCCACTTAAAGACCCATGATCCCTATTTTGGAGCCCCAAGTCCAAAATAGGGGTGTTGGAGATGTTTTGCAGCATAAAAAGTGTGTCATCAATTTTTCCTTCCTCATCAAGTTCTCGCAATATTGTTTGAACAAGAATTTTTTCTCCTATAACCTTCTTTAAGCATGAAACATGGAAAATTGGATGCACTCGCGACGAAAGAGGAAGCTCCAATTTGTATGCCATAGCACCAATCTTTTGCAACACCTTGTAAGGACCATAGTACTTTGGCGATAATTTACTATCCTTCTTAGCTTGCTTGAGGGACATTTGTTTGTATGGTTGTAGCCATAAAAATACCCAGTCTCCTACATCAAAACTTCTCTCACTACGATGTTGATATGCCTGTTGTTTTATTCGAATTTGTGCCAAATTTAGGTTATCCTTTAAGAGTTCGAGAACTTCGTGTTGATGCTCGATGTGATCTTCCATTGCTTGAACCTTAGAGTTTTCTCTTAAAGATGATGTGATGGACGGTGGATGATATCCATAAAGTGCCATAAATGGGGTCAATTTTGCTGTAGTATGGAAGGAAGTGTTATATCACCATTCAGCGAAAGGTAACCACTTAACCCATTGTGTTTGTATATCAGATACAAAACAACGAAGATATCCTTCCAAACATTTATTCACTATCTCAGTTTGACCATCGGATTAAGGATGATAAGATGAGCTATGAGCTAGTTGAGTACCCAAACAAGAAAATAATTTCGTTCAAAATTTTCCAGTAAAAATGGGATCTCTGTCGCTTACAATAATCTTTGGGTTTCCATATAGCTTTTGATTTGTTTCAATAAATGTAGTAGCAATTGTACTTGCTTTAAATGGATGAGATAATGCACAAAATTGTGCATACTTGGTAAGTCTATCAACTACCACCATGATGACACTCTTTCCTTCTGACTTCGATAAACCTATGATAAAATCCATCGAAATCTCCTCCCAGCGTTCACTTGGAATGGATAACATTCTGCCACAAACTTTTGAATATCAGATTTAAGGCCATCCAAAAAAAATTATTTCTTCACCATGTGGTAAGTTTTTAAAAATCTTGAGTGTCCTCCTAAAGGAGAAGTGTGCAATTCCAAAAGAAACTTTTGTTTTAGTTGGGAATTCTTACAAACATATAAGCAATCATTGTACCATAAGGAATCATTTTTCCAACTAAATGTATTAGGTGTTCTAAGATCTTGCTACAACTTTTGAATGAGTGTCCACACTTCTTCATCCTTCTTCCATTCATCCCTTGCTTCGGTCATCCAATCTGGTTGGATAATAGAAATGGCACAAAGCAATGCTTTCACCTCTTCATTCTTTCTTGAGAGTGCATCTGCAACAACACTTAGCTTCCCCTTTTTGTAGATGATTTCAAAGTCATAACCCAACATCTTTGTGGCCCATTTTTGTTGCTCTTCGGAAGATAGTCTTTGTTCCAAAAAGTGTTTAACACTATCATGATCAGTTTTTACCTTGAAGTGTCTTCCCATTAGGTAAAGTCGCCATTTCTTTAATGCATGTAGTATTGCTAACATTTCCTTCTCATAAATAGTTTTCTGTAAATACTTTCATTTGATTGGACGACTTTCAAAAGCAATGGGTCTTCCTTCTTGCATTAAAACAACACCAATTCCATTTCCTGAGGCATCAAATTCCATAATAAAAGTTTTTGTGAATTTTGGCGTAGCTAAGACTAGTGCTAGGCACATTGCCTCTTTAAGATGTTCAAAGGCCTTAGTTGCTTCAGGAGTCCATGAAAATGCATCTTTCTTCAATAATGTTGTTAGAGGTGTTGTTACTCTCCCATAATTCTTAACAAACTTGCGATAATACCCTGTTAACCCGAGAAATCCTCGCAACTGCTTTATTATTGTGGGGACTTTCCATTCATTGATGGCTTTAATTTTGTTAGAGTCTACCTTAACACCCTCATGAGATACAATATGACCCAGATATTCCACCTCTTGTACTCCAAAGAAACATTTGGATGTTTTTGCATATAATTGTTTCTCCTGCAATAGTTTGAGCACCTTGTCAACATGTTGAACATGATCCTTCCAAGACCTGCTGTAGATTAGTATATCATCAAAAAATACAAGCACAAATTTTCTAAGGAAAGGTTTGAAAATGGAATTCATCAACCCTTGAAATGTAGAAGGTGCATTGGTAAGGCCAAAAGGCATGACCAAAAATTCATAATGACCCTCATGAGTTCGAAATGTTGTTTTCAGAATATCTTCGGTCTTCATTCTAATTTGATGATATCCTGAACGAAGATCCAACTTGGTAAAATAAATTGCTCCATGTAATTCATCCAATAATTCATCAATCACAAGAATGGGAAATTTATCTTTAATGGTGAGCTTATTGAGCTCCCTATAATCCGAACACATGCACCATGATCCATCCTTCTTGTGTACCAATACTACAGGAGCAGAGAAAGAACTTTGACTAGGTTGAATTATACCGGCCTCTAACATTTCTGCAATCATACGTTCAATTTCGCTCTTTTGGAAGTAAGGATATCTATAAGGCCTGATGTTTGGAGGAACACTTCCTGGAATCAAATGAATAGCATGATCATGATCACGAATAGGTGGGAATCCTTTGGGAGTTTCAAACACCTTGGAATGATTGTCCAAGACTTGTTGGAGATCTACAGAAATAGATGATTTTGATGTCGGAACTTCTAGTGAGCATAATTGTGCAATTACGCCTCGTTCTTTCTTTAGAAGCTTTTTCATGACATTAGAGCTTATTATCCTTCCTGGCTTCCCTTCAATACCCCGTAATTCGACTTCCTTTCCTTCTGAAAAAAATTTCAAGAAAAGTTCTTGAAAATTAAAAGCTACCGTCCCAAAAGATTGTAACCATTGTACTCCTAGTACAACATCAGCACCTCCCATAGGAATGGAAAGCATTGGACTATTCAATACATATTCCCCCATGGTTAGCTTGATATTATGGCATTTTCCAGAGCAATTTATAGTTCCTCCATTTGCAACCATCATTTGACATTCTGGTGTTGGGTATAGGAAACAATTCAATTCCTTGGCTACCTTACAATGAATAAAATTATGGGTACTACCCAAATCAATCAACACTATTACCTTTTTCTTCTTGATATGTCCTTCTATCTTGAGAGTTTAAGGAGTGGTAATTCCTGCCAATGCATTACACGATATGATCAGACTCATTACTTCTTATTCTAGGGTTGGTTCCTGGTATATATCCTCTTCTTTTGAAGTTTCTTGTTCATTTTCTTCCTCCTCTTCACAATCTATGTAAAATAATTTCTTCTCAGCACACTTATGACCTTTAGTGTATTTGCTATCACAACTATAGCAAAGCTTTTTTTCTCTTTTTTCTTCCAATTGTTGTGGTGTCAACCTTGTAGGTTGTCGAAGTCTAGGAGTAGCAACACTTCCGTCTTTATAGATGTGAGTGGTAGGCTTTCTTGTTGCCATAATTTTACATTCAAATTTTCTTGCCAACCTGAATGCCTTCTCCAATGAATCAGGTTCCCAAACACGAACCTCATATTGGATGTTATCCTTTAAAGTCCCTATGAAGACATCAATCCTGTGTTCCTCTGGAATATCAGTTACCCTTATATTCAATTTTTGGAAGTCCTCAATGTGCTCCACCATTGAATCCTTTTCCTTCAGATTTATCAATTGGCTAAAGAAGGTGTTGCTCTTTGTATCCTCATAATGTGTTATCATTTCCTTCGTAAAAATTTACCAAGTGAAAATTTTTTACGGGAGCAAAGCCATCGATACCATACAAATGTATTTTTTCTAGATGTAAAGTTGCAATGCGTACCTTTTGTGTGTTTTGCACATTATTGAGATCAAAATATTGCTCCATCTGTAGTATCCATGTTACGGAATCCTTGCCATCAAACTTCCTCAAATCCATCTTTGGAATATGGTGGTTCTTCCATCCAACATTAAAGTTTATGAAATCACGATTAACATTTATTTTCTTCTCATCATGAGTTTCCTCTACTTTGCCAAACCTACCATGTCTGTTTTTAGATCATTCTTCATATTTTCCATGTTGTCTTTCATTTTTTCATCGATCTTAGCTTCCATGTCATCCATCTTAGCTTCCATGCCAACTTCCATGCCATCCATCTTAGCTTCTGTCGCAACGGCTCAGATCGGGAGTTGTCACCCTAATCCCCAATCTCTCTATCTAAGTTGTCTCCTTGCAAGCTAAGGGAGGTAGACCCTATTAGAAATGAAGAGGACGAATTCAGGAGACACAATTACAGGCCAAATACTTGAAAAGATTTAACGAGATTCTTAAAGATTGGATTAAAACCAGTGCCTTATGGAGTCAAACAAGATCCCGTTATGCAATTAAAAACAAGCAATTGACGATTAACTGTTGCTATGAAAACACGATTGATCACAATGATATCCAATTAAAAACACCACAACCGTGAATAACTTAAACCCACAGCAATATAAGATGAAAATGCCAGACGTTTAAGATGTTTCAATTAATTTCGATCCACAAAATGTTTCTATAGTCAAAAATTTCAGATAAAAAGATTAAGCTCACTTTGACCATGAAAACAAAAAATTAACCCTTTTTATACTTTTCAAATTTTTATATTTTTTATTATTTTTTAAATCTAAAACAAATTAAAAAATCTAAATCTAAATTAAAACTTTAATCTAAAGAAAAACTAGAATTAAAATCTAAAACTAGAGCTAAAGTTAGACTAAATTAAGTTAAATCTAAAAAAATCAAATTATAAAACTAAAACTAGACCCCAACAAAATTGAAATCTAATTAAACTAACTAAAATTAAACTAAATTAAAAAATCAAATTCTAATTCTAAAGCTAAACTAATTTAAAAGAAGAAAAAATAAAATTAAAAAATTTAAAATAAAATAAAATTAAAAAAAAAAAAAAAAAACCTCAGATTTTAGATACTCTTCGAATTGATCACATTCAGATTTGCCCACAGAAGTGATTCTGAGGCCAGATCTTGCCCTTGAGGGTTAGATCTGGCTTAGATCCTAAAAAAAAATTCTAAGTAGACCCTGCAACCTGCAAAAACAGTCAGATCCTGAAAATATACACACCAAAAAATTTATTAAACCCTTACAGCCCTAATAAAAATACAAATTTACAAGCTAATTTACAAATCTGAGGCCCTCTTGGCCACATTTAAAACATTTCGGCACAATTTTTTAGAAATTTGAAAATTTTAAAGAGAGGCACAAGCCTTTAAAAAACCTGTAAAAAACACAATTTCGTTAGATAACTTTGAGAAAATAGAAATGATGGGCTTTCTCAAATTTATGAATCTGAAAGTCGGCTAGTCCAACTGAAGACTTCCCCAGACGCTCAAATCTTAAAAAAAAATTTCCCAGCACACTTAGATCTGAAATTTAGATCGATAGAGATTTAAGAAAATAACATGAGATCCTTCAAAAAAATCAAAATGTCATTTTATGAACCTAGAAAACTGCACAAAATACCTGTATGCAGATTAATCCATGAAGGCCATCAACCATAAAATATCAAATAAAGTAGCAGAGTTTATAGACAATATCACCACATAGATCTGGAAAAGGAACACCAAAATTTGTAACCCCGAAGTCTTTATGCTTTATTCCTCAAAGAAAATTCACAAGACCTTCCAAGACAAGTGCACGATCCTAAGATTGGATGACTCAAGACTGACAAAGACCTTTTAATTTATAGGACAAAATCTCCAACGGCTAGTTCGGTTGATCCACGTCAAAATAATCTCGTCCGTCAATAAGATTTGATCATCTTTTAATCTGGACCGTCGAAATTATAAATTTGGGGAAAAAACGAATTTATCATTTAAATTCATTTTAAGTAACTCAAAAATACTATTTTTGAGTTAATTACCTCAATTTTTTTACTTTGACTTAACCACCTAGGCCCAAGGGTCCAAAATTTCATAAAATTCTCAATTTTCCCTTGGTCTGGGGCCTTTAAAAATTCATTTTTTAAGGACCAACGAATTTTGCCTTTGAATAATTTATCCTCACCTAGGACCTAAAATTAATTAAATTTCTGGCTTTTGATTTTTTATTAATTGACCAGAAAATTTAATTAACTAATTGAGAGGGGATTTTAATTATTTTTTCCAACCCTCTTTACATAAGATAAATACATTTAGACACATAAAGGGGAAATACCCATTCGTATAGACCCTTAAATAAATACCCAATTTTGCGACTCAAAACATGATCTAGTAGACCAAATAGCTTGTAATAAAATAATCTAGCCAAATAGCTAGAATTATTCCCAAACTACTTTTACAAAGACTCGATAGAAAACATTAGGACTCACTTAGCATGTTGATAACAAAATCCACCCTAGCTTTGGGGTGAGGCTGGAGGGGAAAACTCTACCGATAACTTGTGTCGAAAAACACAAGTAAATCAGTGAGACAAAAAACCTCCTAGGATAGAAATCATCACCAACATACTAGGCTTACCTAGGTTGTTACATACATTGATGGACTTACTTAGATCATTTACATCATAAACATGAAAAATGGGTTTACATCATTTATAAAAATTATCGTCTCTCGAAGAAATCTGGATGACGTGAACCTCGAACATGATAAGTCCCATTTGAAAAAATAGGGGTATACTGCTATGGGGTCGTTGACAAAGTGTGGTCAACATCTGGCTCTACTGGGGGACACGTTGTTTCATTGAAGGAATGTGAGAATCCAAAATCTGCATCCAAGCAACACGCAAAACTACATAAGTAGTAACCATCCAAATATCATCATATAACATTAAGCACATGAAAAATAGCAGCGCTTTTTTAATTTATTATTCTACTTAACATGAAAAGTAAATCTAATCTAACTGCAAAATGAAATGTTGAAATAACAAGGAGTAGGGTTAGAGATACGATACAAAGGATGCCCTGTGGCATCAGATGTGTTCATTATAGTGCATGTTGAGCATTTTCCTGCTTTCAGGCAAGTCTGTAGGCTGCTTTTCAGATGTGCCATGTCCAATCTTGCATAATGTAGGACTCTGTCTGATCCGAATGTCGAGATTCTTCAGAAAAATCAAAATGTCATTTTATGAACCCAGAAAACTGCACAAGATACCTGTATGCAGATTAATCCATGAAGGCCATCAACCATAAAATATCAAATAAAGTAGCAGAGTTTATAGACAATATCACCACATAGATCTGGAAAAGGAAAACCAAAACCAAAATTTGTAACCCCAAAGTCTTTATGCTTTATTCCTCAAAGAAAATTCACAAGACCTTCCAAGACAAGTGCACGATCCTAAGATTGGATGACTCAAGACTGACAAAGACCTTTTAATTTATAGGACAAAATCTCCAACGGCTAGTTCGGTTGATCCACATCAAAATAATCTTGACCGTCGATAAGATTTGATCATCTTTTAATCTGGACTGTCGAAATTATAAATTTGGGGAAAAAACGAATTTATCATTTAAATTTATTTTAAGTAACTCAAAAATACTATTTTTGAGTTAATTACTTCAAATTTTTAACTTTGACTTAACCACCTAGGCCCAAGGCTCCAAATTTCATAAAATTCTCAATTTTCCCTTGGTCTGGGGCCTTTAAAAATTCATTTTTTAAGGACCAACGAATTTTGCCTTTGAAGAATTTATCCTCACCTATGACCTAAAATTAATTAAATTTCTGGCTTTTGATTTTTTATTAATTGACCAGAAAATTTAATTAATTAATTGAGAGGGAATTTTAATTATTTTTTCCAACCCTCCTTACATAAGATAATACATTTAGACACATGAAAGGGAATACCCATTCGTATAGACCCTCAAATAAATACCCAGTTCTGCGACTCAAAACATGATCTAGTAGACCAAGTCGCTTGTAATAAAATAATCTAGCCAAATAGCTAAGATTATTCCCAAACTACTTTTACAAGGACTCGATAGAAAACACTAGGACTCACTTAGCATGCTGATGACAAAATCCACCCTAAATTTGGGGTGAGGCTGGAGGGAAAAACTCTGCCGATAACTTGTGTCGAAAAACACAAGTAAATCAGTGAGACAAAAAACCTCCTAGGATAGAAATCATCAACAACATACTAGGCTTACCTAGGTAGTTATATACATTGACGATCTTACTTAGATCATTTACATCATAAACATGCAAAATGGGTTTACATCATTTATAAAAAATGTCGACTGATGATAGAATTTGAATAGCGCGACCACGTCGAACATGACGAATCCCATTTGAAAAAATGGGGGTGTCCTGCTATGGGGTAGTTGACAAAATGTGGTCAACATCTGGCTCTACTGGGGGACACGACGTTTCATTGAAGGAATGTGAGAATCCAAAATCTGCATCCAAGCAACACGCAAAACTACATAAGTAGTAACCATCCAAATATCATCATATAACATTAAGCACATGAAAAATAGAAGCTATTTTTTTATTCATTATTCTACTTAACATGAAAAGTAAATCTAATCTAACTGCAAAATGAAATGTTGAAATAACAAGGAGTAGGGTTAGAGATACGATACAAAGGATGCCTTGTGGCATCAGATGTGTTCATTATAGTGCATGTTGAGCATTTTCCTGCTTTCAGGCAAGTCTGTAGGCTGCTTTTCAGATGTGTCATGTCCAATCTTGCATAATGTAGGACTCTGTCTGATCCGAATGTCGAGCTTCTTGCGGCCATCAAATGTATCGAGGCGCTTCCTTATTCTTTTTCTTTTTCGCTTCAGACTCTTCTTCGTGGAAGATTGTATTGTTGATTATGTGGAACATTCTTCTTGTGAACTTTCAAACGAAGTAAACAATATATGTGTGACATGTATTTCTTCATTCTGCATCTGCTTTGTCAAGGGTGATGTATTAACCTGATTCCCTTCGGTTTTCCTTTTATCCGGGTCGCCTTCAATCAACCACTTTTCAATGGAAGAAATGGTCTCCTCATAATAGGATGGAGCTTGCTTCAGCAAACTGGGAGGCCTA
Source organism: Pinus albicaulis (assembly GCA_034641835.2). Lineage (NCBI taxonomy): Eukaryota > Viridiplantae > Streptophyta > Pinopsida > Pinales > Pinaceae > Pinus > Pinus albicaulis. The sequence continues at coordinate 1,883,418,597 of CM076578.1, forward strand.
TGATCTGTTGACAATTCTGACCTGGGTTGGACATTCTGTATATGTGATCTTTCCGTTTTTTCCAACTTATTTTGAATAACAGTCATTTGATTAGAATGCTTAACCTTTATAGTACTGAGTTTCCTCGCATAACTCTTTTCAACAGTCGATAACCTGTGCTGAAGAGACATTTGACCAGTTTCCATGTCCTTTATAATTTTATCATTACCCGCTTTCATGGCCATGAAGCAATTATGAATATAGTTCATTTATTTCTTATGATTTGCTTCCATGGTGATCAAATGATTTTGCATGGTGGCCATTTGATTAGAGTGACTAAATTCCATGATCGTCATTTCTTCAATATGCTTTTCTTCCATGGCAATTATTTGATTGGAGTGATTGAATTCCATGATCGTCATCCTTTCCTCTAAGGCTAACAATTTGTTTTGTATAGCATCAATTTCCCTGGTATGAACAGTTGTTAATCTTGCTTGGTTAAGTTCCATATTCTTAATGATTTGAGCTTGGTTGGCCTCCATATTCTTGATTACCTGAGCTTGATTTAGTTGTATATTCTTAACCATCTGAATCAATTCGTTAACAAGATGCTTATCGTTGTCAACACTGGTTTGAAAACTTGTTTCTGCTTCACCACTATCATGGATTTGTGCTATCATGGTACAAGTGGATTCATCCTGAGAATTGTCTAGAAATCTCATGCTGATAGTTGAATTTTCTACAGGATCAATTTCATTATTTTGCACAATACTGGGAGTACAAGGCGAATCATCTTCTTCTATATACTTTTCTATAAAGGCTTTGACGATACTTCGCCACGGTAATATAACCCCCAGGCCAATTATCCAACCCTTTCAAAATATCACCATCTAAAGAACAGCAAAAGAGACGTATCTTGATATGTTCTCGATTATATTGTGAAGGAAGACAATATCTATTTATTATACGAGCAATCGTTAAGAGATGATTTCGAGCAGCAACTGAATTACCACCTGAGAACACAGGCATTTCTTGAATGGCTTCCATTGGCATGTCATAAAAAGGATCATCCATGATGACTTACTTAAATGGAAAATCCAAATGGATGTTAAAGAAAGAGGTCCTTGTTCAAGAAAAATCAAGAGATCCACAAGAAGCGAGCTTCTTAGTAGAAATTCTCGTAAGAAATGAAAGAATTGGAGTCGCCACTTAAACATGAAACTAATTCTAAAATAGAAGAATAATCGAGAGTAGCAGATGGATATCAAGGGGGAATTCTTGTCTAGGAGTAAATAGATGAATAAGTGGAGTTGCCACCCAAACAAAAAGCCAACCGAAATGTCCAGGTGCTAAAGATACGATGATGACATGATTAGTGATATGACGAAAGATAAGATGATGAAAAGATGGAGAGATGAAAAGATGCCAGAAAATGTGATCCCTTGTGACAAGCTAATGAATGGCGAAAGATGATTAGAAGATTAGAAAATGTCGCTTAAGACCAAGGACAAAAAAAACTCTATCCTCGGCAACGGCGCCAAAAAATGTCGTCGCACATATTGTCTAGGCACCGCGACAACGGCTCAGATCGGGGGCTGTCACCCTGATTCTAAATCTCTCTATCTAAGTTGTCTCCTTGCAAACTAGGGGAAGTAGACCCTAATAGAAATGAAGGACAAGAATTGGTTGCAAATCAACCAATCTAGGAGACACAGCTAAAACACCGAATACTTGATAAGATTAACGAGATTTCAAAGATCAACTATATGAAAACGAGTGCCTTATGGAGTTAAAGAAGATCCCGTTATGCAATTAAAGTTAAGTATTGGATGTATAACTACTGCTAGGAAATAAAAATAAAAATAAAAATAAAAAAAATGACCACAATGATATTCAGTAAAAAGCATCACAACGATTCATTCAAAAACTGAAGTCAACAGCAAAGCTTATCGTGAAACGATCATTAAGATTAAAATGCCAGATGCCTGAAATGTTTCCGAATTTATGATGTCTCAATTATAACTCAATCCAGAAATTAAAATGTTTCTATATAGTCAACTTCAAATAGAAAATTAAAAGCTCATTTGACTATAGAATTTAGAATTTTTTAAATTTTTTTAAAATTTTGAAAATTTTATATTTTTTTTATTGTTTATTATTTTTTTAATCTAAGACAAATTAAAACCAAAAATTTTAAAACTAACACTAAGACAAACTAAACAAAACTAATCCTAAATTACACTCTAAAATTAAAATCTAAAAGTTAGATCTAAAACTAAACTAACCACTAAAATTAAAACTAAAACTAAATTAGACTTAAACTAAATTTAAAATCTAAAAAATTAAACCAAAGCTAAAAACTAGACTAAAAAATTAAAATCCTAATCTAAAACTCAATATGAAACTAAACCAAATCAAATTTATAAAAAAAAAAATTAAAAAAAAAAGAACTAAAACTAAACGCTAACCAAACTTTACAAAATTAAATTTGAAGTCTAAAACTAACAAATTAAAACTACAATTTAATAAATCAAAATCGAACTAACTAAAAAAAATGAAACCTAAAATTAAACTAAACTAATTAAAGTCTAAAATCTAAAACTTAACAAAAAATATAAAACTAACACTATAAAAAAAAAAAATTTGAATCCGATCAAATCAAACTTAACGCATATGTGTTTTATTTTTTGCTTTTCGTTTATTTGCAGATCGATGGCAGGTTTCGGACGGCAGAAGGTGAGGAGATGGAGCACGACAACTGGAACAGAAAGCATAGGAGTTGATTGGAAATCGACGGCAGAGGAGGACGAGGGAGGCCGGATGGCAGAGAAACCCTACAGGTCGAGATGAAACGCAGTGAGGGGCTTGTCTTACATAGAAGGGAAAACACGGACGATGAGGGATGTCAGCAGACGGGAAGAGAGCCTGCAGATGGTCAACGGCCAAGGAACTGTAAAGAACAAAGCTGCGCTTAAGGATGACGTTAAAGGCAGAAAGACGAGCTAGACAGATGAATGGAATGAAAGCTTGACGGGCAGAGAGAAATGTGAGCCCGCTGGATGAGGACGCAGAGGAATGATGAAGGCAAATGAATGGACGAGTTAGTTATAGCAACTAAGGCAGAGATAGTTTCAAAATAAACCCAATACATTTAAATGTCGACCATCAAATTTTAAAAAAAAATCTTCAAGTAAAAAAAAAAAAAAACACTCAGATTTTAGATGCTCTTCGAAATGATAACATTCAGATTTGCCCACAGAAGTGATTCTGAGGCCAGATCTTGCCCTTGGGGGTTAGATCTGGCTCAAATCCTAAAAAAAAATTCTGAGTAGACCCTGCAACCTGCAAAACCAGTCAGATCCTGAAAATATACACACCAAAAAATTTATTAAACCCTTATAGCCCTAATAAAAATACAAATTTACAAGCTAATTTACAGATCTGAGGCCCTCATGGCCAGATTTAAAACATTTTGGCACAATATTTTAGAAATTTGAAAATTTTAAAGAGAGGCACAAGCCTTTAAAAAACCTGTAAAAAACACCAATTTCATCAGATAACTTTGAGAAAATAGAAATGATGGGCTTTTTCAGATTTATGAATCTGAGAGTTGGCTGGTCCAACTAAAGACTTCCCCAGACGCTCAAATCTTTAAAAAAAAAATCCCTACACACTTAGATCTGAAATTTAGATCGATAGAGATTTAAGAAAATAACATGAGATCCTTCAGAAAAATCAAAATGTCATTTTATGAACACAGAAAACTGCACAAGATACATGTATGCAGATTAATACATGAAGGCCATCAGCCATAAAATATCAAATAAAGTAGCAGAGTTTATAGACAATATCACCACATAGATCTGGAAAAAGAACACCAAAATTTGTAACCCCAAAGTCTTTATACTTTATTCCTCAAAGAAAATTAACAAGAGCTTCCAAGACAAGTGCACGATCCTAAGATCGGATGACTCAAGACTGACAAAGACCTTTTAATTTATAGGACAAAATCTCTAATGGCTAGTTCGGTTGATCCACGTCAAAATAATCTCGACCGTCGATAAGATTTGATCATCTTTTAATCTGGACCGTCGAAATTATAAATTTGGGGAAAAAATCTTTTAATCTGGACCGTCGAAATTATAAATTTGGGGAAAAAACGAATTTATCATTTAAATTCATTTTAATTAACTCAAAAATACTATTTTTGAGTTAATTACCTCAAATTTTTTACTTTGACTTAACCACCTAGGCCCAAGGGTCCAAAATTTCATAAAATTCTCAATTTTCCCTTGGTCTGGGACCTTTAAAGATTCATTTTTTAAGGACCAACGAATTTTGCCTTTGAAGAATTTATCCTCACCTAGGACCTAAAATTAATTAAATTTCTGGCTTTTGATTTTTTATTAATGAACAGAAAATTTAATTAATTAATTGAGAGGGATTTTAATTATATTTTCCAACCCTCTTTACATAAGATAATACATTTAGACACATGAAGGGGGAATACCCATTCGTACAGACCCTCAAATAAATACCCAGTTTTGCGACTCAAAACATGATCTAGTAGACCAAGTAGCTTGTAATAAAATAATCTAGCCAAATAGCTAAGATTATTCCCAAACTACTTTTACAAGGACTCGATAGAAAACACTAGGACTCACTTAGCATGTTGATGACAAAATCCACCCTAGCTTTGGAGTGAGGCTGGAGGGAAAAACTCTGCCGATAACTTGTATCGAAACACACAAGTAAATCAGTGAGACAAAAAACCCCCTAGGATAGAAATCATCAACAACATACTAGGCCTACCTAGGTTGTTATATACATTGACGGTCTTACTTAGATCATTTACATCATAAACATGCAGAATGGGTTTACATCATTTATAAAAAATGTCGACTGATGATAGAATCTGAATGGCGTGACCACGTCGAACATGACGAATCCCATTTGAAAAAATGGGGGTGTACTGCTATGGGTTAGTTGACAAAGTGTGGTCAACAGCTTCCAAACCATCCATCTTAGCTTCCACGCCTTTCTTCAAAACTTCCATTTCATTTTTTGTTGCTCTTTGCGATAGCAAAATTTGGTGCACTTGCTCTTGTAATTTTGATATCTCATGTTGCATTTATTCATCTTCATGAGTCATAATAGAGCCTTCTGAAGGCTTAATGGGTGTTGAATTCATTTTAAAGGGCATTTTAGAACCCAATACTGATATCTATTCTTCAATATGCCCTTGGAATAAATTCAAACTTAAATTGTCAAACAAGACTTATGCAATTCGAAAAAAAATACACACATTTTTCTTTCTTTTTAGGAGCTCGATATTGAAATTGAATTATCTCTGTGATTTTGGATTTTCAATATTTGAAATTCGGTCCTGTAGTAGCCCTCTGAATATTCTTTCGAATGCCACAAGTCTGACCGGATTTGGATTCTTCAAGGCAAAGTTATGCCCAATCTCCCACAATGACCTAATTATGGATTGGTTCAGTAGAGCGAACTTGTACGGCGTGCCACGTGTCACTGTTTCCTCCTTCGGCTTTGAAATTGATACACAAAAAACTACAGTCCATGTACTTGTGGCCACTTTTTACAGAATTCCAATCCGGTGCTCAAAGAGAGAGTTATGACGATTTTCCCACGGTCACCTCTTTGAGATGAAATTCGGAAGCCTGCAAAAACCCTAACTTTCACAGATCATATTTCCGAAAATATTGCAAACCAAGATCTGAAATTTTTACAGGAATTGCTTCAGGATTGCGGCATCACTCTGTAAAAATTCCAGCTTCTGAACCTTCATAGAACAAAATTTATAGCGAAAATTCCACGATGACCTGCTTAGGTAACATTCGGGAGCCTAAAATTACCCTAACTTCCACAGATCATATCTCCGAAAATATTGCAAACCAAGATCTAAAATTTTTACACGGCGTTCCTCAGGATTTCAGCTTCGCTCTGTAAAAATTTCAACTTTTGAACCTTCGTAGAAAAGAATTTATAGCGAAAATGCCACGATGACCTGTTTGGAGCAGCGAAACCCTAGAATCCAAAGCTCTAATACCAAATGTTATGAAACCAGCTCCAAAAATAGAAGAATAGAGAGATCAACGCCTTAGAAATAAGCCACTTTGAGGGGGCAACCTCCAATACATTACATAAATGAACAATTCTTGGATGACACAAATGACAAAACCTCCTTCTATATATAGGAGTCCATGGTGTCACAATATAATCCTAGCCGACCTAACAATAATAATGTAATGGCACAATAATAACAATACTGGGGTTACAGAGGTACAACAATAGCATTAAGGGGGCTACACTAACAACAATAAGGGAGTACACTAGCAATATAGGGACCTAACAGTTTTTGGATGCACTTTGATGTTTGGATCTTTATTGCTATCTTTTTGGAGCCTCCAATGTATTGTTGATGAATGGATATACTCTACATTGTCTTGTAAATGTTTCTTTATGGTGAAATTATCTTGTAAATAATGTCTAATGCATGGAATTTGTTCTCACAATAATAATTCATACTTTGTTTTATTGAATATCTTTCAAAATTATAATCTCCAGAATTTTTACATGTGTTACTCATTGATGATGTCAAATGAATGTTCCTAGTAGATAGTGGTTGCATTTAATCCACGAAACTTCGCTAATTAATAACAAAAAGGGTAATTGTTGAAAGGGGTAACTAAGGCGTCCTCTTTTGGCCTCCTTAAGGTCAATTTATTCAATTATAAGCACCCATGACACCATACTCCTAATGGTCTAGGCACTAATCAAGCCCCTTGGTGGTCACACACAAATTTAAACACTAAATTTTCCTTCTTTTCTCTTTTAAAAAATTGTCCCAGGATAAGGAGGCCAATACAAGGTTTGGTGTGAAATCTCTGGGAGGAGAATTTTTTAATTTTGTTTCAATAGAACTCTTTATTTCTGACTCCTCTAAATGACCTCAAATTTTGGTGTAATTCCCATGGTGGATTCTCCATAGATTTTGATGCCCTAGTTGTCACATCAAGAGGGAACCGTAGAAGCTAATCCTTCAACTTGGGGATTCTTTTAAGGAAAATTCTTTAGTACTTGGTGAAGTAAATCATACATTTCCAATTTTCTCATCTACCTTGACCTTGGATGTACCCTAATCTCGTATTAAATCTCAACCCTAGGTCTTGTGTAGTTATTCTCAAAGGGGTTTTTCATGGAAAGTCTTATTTGCCTCTCCCAAGGCTTGTACCTTTGTTGAATCTTTCCATTGAATGAGCTGCCTTTCCTCACTTCTAACCTTCCACGAAGACATTTGTCACAAGTAATACTGGAACTCCTCTCGTCGGTGAAAATCCGAGAAGAGCAGGAGACTTAGGTTGTGGTGACAGTGGGCATCTATCCCAAGTGTTGTTGTTCCCTCTAGCTTTTGCCTCTTCACGAAGCCTGTTGGTTTGTGCAGAAACAAGTCTAAAATGACAAATTTCAACAGCTGCAGCCCAGACCCGCAACCAAAGAAAAAATTTAGTGCAGAAAGTAACTGCCAAAAAATAATTAGTAAAGGAGATTCACGAAAAAGTAGCTTACATGTGTTTCCCAAACCACTTGAAGAGAGACCAAAGGAGAACCCCAAGGAAGGAGAAAATCATTAAGGAAGTCAAAATTGTGGAGCCTTACGAAAGCCCTAATATTAAGGCTTTGATATCAATTGGCATGGGCACACTACAAGCAATGGATGAGAGACACACAATAAAACACAATAGAGCAGGTTATCCAAGTATGTGAGAAGATTCTACATGTTGTACACTTATTTGTATTAACCACATATAGAATACAAAACAAGGGAGAGGGTAATCAGAACCAACCAAGTAACTAATAACAAAAAAATACAGTGAGCAATTGATCAGCTGCACTGAGTCACCGAAAGGAGAATAGATACAGTAAAATTAGGATACATATTCACTAGACTAAGTGTCATCAAGTGAGGTCGCAAAACGAGTTTCCTGAAACAATGCTTTCAAGAATGTTGCTGAAAGAAATAACAAACAACTTATAACTTTGTACACCCCTATATTACAATCCAACTAACCATTCAGTTACAAATATAAAAAATTTTGAGTCATTTTATAATGCATGGGCTCAGAAAACCAGTGTTACACGGGGACTCGTCCCCCCCCCTAAGGGTCTAGAATCCTCGCCCCCCCGCGATTCGGGGTCTTGGGGACTTCTAGGGGACATTTCCTGACGCTCCCAATTTTCGAAAATTTGGAGGGGGCGTCAAGGGGGATGTTTCCCCATCTGGAGGGGTCGAGGGGGCATGAGGGCACGGGAGGGGGCGTGAAGGGGACATGAGGGGACGGGAGGGGACGGGAGGCGGTGGCTGGGGCCCACATGTAAAAAAAAAAAAAAATGAAAAAAATATTAATAAAATCGATTTTTTATTTTAAATTTAATTAACAATGAAATTTTAATTATAAATTAAATTGAATATATTCATAGGTTAACAATGAAATTTTAATTATAAATTAAATTGAATAAATTAAATTTTAATTATGATTTTAATTATAAAATCATAGGTTTTATAAAACCGGCCATATGATATATATTAACATTTCCGTGCGGCCATATGAATAACGATATGCATTTGTGACTTGTCATTTCCACCATAGTCGCCCGCCCGCCAATCGCCCGCCATTGCAGCGTGAGCAGTGAGCACCCCGCCGTCTGTTAGGCACCATATGATACATTGATATACATTTCATGATTTCCGCCCGCCATTGCAACGTGAGCAATGAGCACCCCGCCGCCACTTCAGCTTGAGCACCCCGCATTGCAGCAGAGCAAGCCGCCTCCTCAAGCAGAAGCCAGTGAGCAGCAGTCGCCGCCTTCTCAAGCAGCAGCCGCCTCATCAACAGCCTCGGCCTCTGCCTCGACCCTCCTTACAGGTAAGAAGGAAACCCCGAAACTGTCCTGACTGGTCGGCTTAGCCACCTCTGTTCTGGCTATGATAACATTTCCGGCATCAGAAACACAAAAAACAAATATTGATTATTGATAGATACCGATTTGTGATTAACGCAAGAAATTTTGTTATGTCGTGAACTTTTACATTTAGATAGGCAGTTTGATGTTTTATTGAAGAAATGTATCAAAATGTTTCCAATTAATGTGTGAATCCTTGCCCCAAGGACCCCCACATTCTTCTGTAAATATTCTCGAGGCACCCATATCAATATAAACAGAGAGGTTACAGTGCCAATAACAAGAACTAAAGTGGTACAAATACAGCCATGTTGTTGAGGAATAAAAGAACTCAAACCACCATCAAAATGTCCGAATGAGCCTTTAGCGAGACATCCCTTAGGCTCTTGAATTTGTGCAGGCCTCTTTTGGGCTACATCATTACAATTTCTTGAATCTTCAGTTTCAGATCAGGTTGAGCCAAAAGTTAAAACTGCCTTCTGTGTTTTAGGGTTTTTAAAAACTTATCCTTGAAGAATGAAAACACCCCTGAAAACGTTTGAATATGAAATGCACCCACCGCTCTGGACATGGATCAAGATCATTCCTGTGAATACCATACCAAAGCCACTCAGTCAAGAGATAACTCAATCCTGCATTCTCACAACCATCTCTTATGTACAAATGAAACATTAAAAAAGCCAGAGTTTGAACTGTCTCTGAAGGGATGCTTTTCTCATCAAAAAAGACCTCATCCTTACAAATCAAACAAAGAATATTGTGAGATGGTGAGAACAGATAATTTAATTTTTAAATTTATTAATTAATAATAATTAGTAATTAGTAATTACTATTAGTATAACAAATTTGAAATTTTCAATGTTCATTGTTTTATAACTTTTATAATTTAAATTTATTTCGAAATTGATTTTTTTTTTTGCAATTGCAGCAAGTTTAAACCATGAGCCGAAGTCAGTCACCTAATAGTCGTGACAGTGAGAGCACCTATAGTGATAATCCGTTAGAAGACGCAGACCAAGGAATTGAAGTTTAAAGCAGTCACAAGAGGTCACTAAATTTTGAAGGCCCACCAACAGATTTGGAAAAATTTGCAACGGGGGTCTTTAATCATCACAAACCACTTCTAATCTATGCAACCAGACTTCCTAAAAAAAATCCAAAAGCTGGAGGTGGCTCACGTGATTGGGTTTGCAATATTTGTGGCCATCACTTTGTTGGCAGCTATACGAGGGTGAAGCAACATATTTTAGCAATCACAGGTAAAGGAGTCAATATGTGTCTCTCAAAGCACATGACTCCAGCTCTAAGAGAGCAACTTTGGAGGCTAGAAAGGGCAGCCACTACAAAAGGAATGTTTTCTAGCAGAAATGTTGATCCATCCAGTGTTTCATCAAAAAAGGCAAAGGGTGCTACAGGTTCCGTAGCTGCATCTCGTTCTTCTGTCATGGGTGCTACAGTGTCTGGGATGTACAATATTATAGATCGAGATGACACAGATGACGCAATTGGCAAATTTCTTTTTGCCAATGGTATTCCCTTCCATCTTGTGCGTTCACCTTATTACAAGGAAATGGTCCAAGCAATTGCAAAAATAGGGCCGTCATATGTACCACCTTGAGAACATAAGCTAAGAACATCAATTTTAGATAGACAAGTGTCTAAAATTAATGTGCAGAAAGAGAGAATGAGACAAACATGGATGAGGTTTGGTTGCTCTATTGTTATGGATGGATGGACTGACATCCGAAAACGCCCACTAATCAACATCATAGTGACATGTGCACAAGGTCCATTCTTTCTTAAAGCTGTTCACTGTTCTGGAAAGCGCAAGGATGCAGCTTTCCAATTTGAGCTTCTTCGAAAAGCTATATAGGATGTTGGTGTTGATAGTGTGGTGCAGGTTGTGACAAATGCAGCAGCAGTTTGTAGATCAGCTGGGTTATTGATTCAAAACAGGTATCAACATATTTTTTGGACTCCTTCTTGTGTGCATGCACTCAATAATGCACTGAAGGACATGGGAAAAATTCAGTGGATATCAGATTTGGTGACAGCTGCTAGAGATGTGCAGATGTTTATCTGCAATCACCACACCTCCTTGGCCATGTACAGGGCTCACAGGAGGAAGGAATTCCTCAAGCCCACCGATACTAGATATGTGTAAATTTTTGTAGATGTTCTATGCTTGATGCAACTTTACTTTTATTACAACAATCACCCAAAGAGTTAAGTAAAATGCTGATAGAACATACCAGTGGATCTATAGAAGACAAACCAGAAATAGGAGAATGTGAAGGTGCGTTACAATGGTCAACAGGATGCTTCACCCAGCAAAGTCCCCTTGATCAGCCAACCCAGAATGTGTCACAACAATCCTCAAATCAGTCACCCAGTCAACTCAAGTCAACTCCAGAAAAGTCAACATTGTCCAGAAAAGTCAATGCAGGGCAGCGACATCAAAGTCAACGCAACTCCAACTTCGGTCAACCTTTTGACCTCGGTTCTTGTGCCAATGTGTACGGCCTCCCAAAATCGAAGTCTCCAATAAATTTCAGCCTCTTTGGACCATGCGTTGACCAAAGTCAACGTTGGTCAAACCTTCCTGAAAACCCTAGCTTGCAGCAATTTCGTCCTTCTCCTTGGTTGTAGTAATTCGTCCTTCTTCCCACGTGTGGATCGAAATTGTCCTCCAAGTAGCTCGTACTAGATCAGAAGAGAAGAAGATGATGTGATGAGTGAGTGTGTAATGCTCTCCAAAGTTGATTGTATTTATATACATCATTGAGGTGTGTGACACATCTGCTGGGGGTGTAAAACCTTAACGCCGACCTGCACATATAATTTATTATAAATAATAAATTCAAAATAAATGTTCTGCTCATCGGATTAAGATAAATTTTATATGGATCTTACACCTCTCTGAAAGAGGAATCTAATAAAAATATCGGTATCTTCATCTGAGCATCACAACATGGAGTTTGGACCTAGCTGTCCAATTTTAACACTCCCTCTCAACTAGGGAGAACTCCATCCACCAGTGCAATCAAACATCATGCGTCATCCAGCCGTAACTTGCTTTGTTGGCCTCTTTATTTCAGAACAGAAGTGGGTTAGTCACAAAGACATCATCCGCCGGCTGACAAATTCAGCCCAGAGGTCCGAAACCTCTATCAGACTCACAAAGAGTCTCCAACCAACCCGAAGTTGGTTCATCTGACCCGAAGTCAGGCGGAGGTCTGAAAACTCACTATACTTGATCCCAGATCAAGTGGTTGGACCGTGCCATCCTAGGTAGAGAGTACGGCAATCTCTGATGCGTCCATCAGTATTTGCTATTAGTCTCTAGCTTTTCCCACCTCATTGGCCAAATGAGAGGTACTTCCCATGAGCCCTGAACTCAATGGGTAGGATGCATACGGGGCACAGAAAATGAGAGGTGAGCCAACTCAAAATCACAACGGTGGGGTCCAAGCACACCAACAAGGTTTGGCAAGCCTAGCCTTGTGGTTGCTCATAGCTCCGAGAAGCTGTCCCCAAAGCCCCCCAGAGCTCCTCGAGCTCATCGTCCAACATGACCCACATCATAGGGTCGTTCCACGATACCAAGTCTCTCACGGAAGGTTAGGAACTTGACCTTCCCCAGGGGCTTAGTGAGAATATCCGCGACCTGCTCATCAGTTCCTATATGATCGAGCCTTACGGCGCCTCGCTGTACCATATCCCTGATGAAATGGTACCTGATATCAATATGCTTGGATCGGTCGTGGAACACCGGATTCTCAGTCATGCGAATCCCACTCTGGTTATCACAGAGTATCACGGTGGTATCTAGCACATGTCCAAACAGCTCACTAAAGAGCTTTCGCAACCAAACTGCTTCACAACAGGCCATACTTGCTGCAATGTATTCGGCCTCTGCAGTGCTCAAAGCCACCGACTTCTGCTTCCTGCTCATCCATGAGATCGAAGCAGAACCAAGATTGAAGCAGCATCCCGATGTGCTCTTACGATCCACCACACTGCCAGCCCAATCGGCATCAGGATATCCACGGAGTATCACACTCCCGGCAGTGTATCTCAGCCCATGGTTTATCGTGCCCCGAAGATATCTCAAAAGATTCTTGGCACCAACCCAGTGAAAGTGATGAGGCTCAACCATTTGTTGACTCAAAGTGTTCACTGCAAAACATATATCTGGACGGGTGTTCACTAAGAACATCAGAGCCCCTACGAGTTGACGATACTTAGTAGGATTGGCCAATACAGGCCCAGCAGCGCTGCCACTCAACTTCTTGAAGTAGAGTTCCATTGGTGTTGACACGGTCTTGCAGTCCACCATACCAAATCTTTCAAGAAGTTTCACAATGTATTTTCCTTGAGAAAGGAAAATCTCTCAAGGTCTCTGCCAGACCTCCAGGCATAAGAAGTAGTGCATCAGTCCTAGGTCCTTCATCTCGAACTCAGCAGCGAGCTCCCTCTTGCATTGATGAATGAGAGGGTCAGCACCTGTCAGGAAGAGGTCATCCACATACAGCACCAGAATGAGAGGCTTCCCCTGTACAACCTTGAAGTAAAGGTTCGAATCAGCATTACTTTGAGTCAAGCCCAACTTCATCAAGTAACTATCCATCCTCTCGTACCAAGCTCTGGGTGCTTGCTTTAACACATAGAGGGCTTTCTTCAACCTGCAGACATGAGTGTCTCGATCCTGAACTTCAAATCCCAGAGGTTGTTCTACATACACCTCTTCTTTTATTGTACCATGCAGAAAGGCGGTCTTCACATCCATCTGATGAAGACTCCATCCTTGCGTAGCAGCAAGGGCTATGATTGATCGAATGGTGGTATATCGTGCCACAGGTGCAAATATGTCATCATAATCTACTCCTTCCTTTTGAGAGAAGCCACGGGCAACAAATCTTGCCTTGAACTTTTCAGCACTTCCATCAGAACCATGCTTGATCTTGTAGAGCCATTTCGTTGTGACAACTGATTTGTCCTTCGGTCTTGGAACCACATCCCAAACATCATTCTTCATTATGGACTCATATTCTTCGTGCATAGCATCCTTCCAGACTTGATGCTTTACGGCTTCCTCAAAAGATCCGGGTTCAGTTTGTACAATGGTAATCATGGTAGCCAGATACCCTTGGTATCTACATGGCTTCTTGCTTTCTCAGAATGTCCCCCTTGGGGCAACATGTCCCTCAGCATCTTCGAGGGTGTCCCTGAGCCATGATGGTCTCTTTCCCAGTGAAGGAGATGGATCAATAGGGTCCATTGGTCCTTCAACATCGGGCATTGCCTCATCCTGCATTTCTTCTTGATTTCCAGGCCTTGCTTCATGATTTTCCTCAAATCTTGCAAGATCTACTACTTTCTTCAGGGAAGCATCTTCGTCAAAAGTGACATCATGGCATATCTCTACTTCCCTTTGACCAGGTACATAGACTCTATAGGCCTTAGAAGTTTCGCTGTAGCCCACAAACATTCCTTTCTTCCCAGAAGCATCCAGCTTACTTCTCTTTTCTTTTGGCACATGAAAATAAACAGGACATCCAAAAATTCTAAAATGTGAGACATCGGGTTTCTTACCGGTGAAAACCTCTTCGGGAGTTTTGGAGTCCAGGGCGGAATGAGGGCATCGGTTTTGAATGTATACAGCAGTATTCGCAGCTTCTCCCCACAGAAACTTCGGTAAACCTTGGTCACATAGCATGGCACGGGCAGCTTCCACAATGGTCCTGTTCTTTCGTTCAGCAACGCCATTCTGCTCAGGAGTATAGGTAGTAGTAGTCTCCCTCTTAATGCCAGCTTCTCTGCAAAAGTCCTTGAACTCATTTGACTCATATTCAGTGCCATTGTCGGTCCTCAAAATCTTGATCTTCTTCCCTGTCATGTTTTCCACCAAGGCTTTGAAGGTACGGAACCACATGAAAGCCTCATCCTTCTTCTTCAAGAAGGATATCCAGGTTTTGCGGGAGAAGTCATCAGTAAATGTCATATAGTAAGAACATCCTCCCAGGGATGTCACAGGCAGCATACCAGATAGATCAGAATGGACCAGTTGCAAAATATCAGATGTCTTTGTGACACTTGAGGGGAAAGGTCCCCTTGTATGCTTCCCTTCGGCACAACCCTTACATACACCTTCATGATTATTTCCAAAGTCGGGCATCCCTGTCACCACCTTCCTTGCTTCGGGAAGGGCCTTGTAATGAAGGTGTCCAAACCTTCGGTGCCATAGTTCATTTTCTCGGATAGTATCACATGTCATAGCTCCTAGAGGACTTCCTTCAACCTGGTAGAGTGTTCCAACTCTAAAACCAATCACGATAGCTTCCTTGAGATTCTTCTTCCACATGCGCACTTTTCCATCAATGAATGCCACATTGAAGCCTTTGTCTTCAATCGCTGATATAGACACAAGGTTCTTCTTCAATTTTGGTACACAGAGTACATCTTGCAAATGTAGGACTTGTCCTTGAGACAAGTGGAGGGTCACAGTCCCTGTCCCTTTTACGGGATATGTGGCATTATCTCCAAGGATAATTTCCAGATTAGTATCCTTCTCAACCATGTCAGAGAGTGCTTCCTTGAACCCAGTGATGTGTCTCGAGGCACCACTATCTATCAGCCAGACATCCATAGTGTCGGGCAGGGATGCAGCAGAGAGAGCAGATACAAGAATGTATTCATTTCTTTTATCAACAACATTTGACTCTTCATACCTGGAGTTTCTAGACCTTTTGAAAGGTTGATTGTTTCCATCAGAGGGTGCCTTCCTCTTTCCTTTGGACCTGTTGTTTCTTTGATTTCCATTCCTCCGGTTATTGTTGTTGTCATCACTATCGGGAGAATCCTTTTTGAAAGGACATTCTCTAGCATAGTGACCAGGCCTATGACAAGTGAAACACTTGCCCTTCTTTCCTTGGGCCCTTGTTCTTCCTTTGTTCTTAGAGCCACCAGAGTTGTTCTTTCTAGAATGAGAAGCATAGGCAGCATTTCTGTCATTTTCATATTCCTTCATTCTTGTCTCTTCTTACATGCATCTGGACAGTAGCTCGTCAAAGTTAGGAATTGTACTATTATTGAGAATGGTAGTGTTGAATACTTGCCATTCATATGGGAGTCCTCCAAGTGCGGTGAGTACCATCTCACGATCGGCTATTGTCTCCCCAATAGCTAGGAGATTGTTCCTAATCTCGGTCAATTTCAGAAAGTATGTTTGGACAGACTCATCCCTGCCTTTCTTCAGATTCTTCAATTGATTCTTGAAGAATAGCACTTGGTTTACATTGTTTACCTTGAACATTAGGATCAATTTATCATACATCTCTTTAGATGTACCCAACTCAGAGATGTAGGCCACCAAGCTTTTATGAATGGATTCCCTGATCATCAGCTTTGCTTTGATCTCCTCCTTCTTATACTTGGTTTTAGCAGCAGCAGTAACATTGGATGGAGGTTCTTGTATCTTACCCAGTACATGGTCCATGAGATCATGGTCTTCCAATTTGAGATCTAATATCATCTTCCAGGCATGGAAGTCATCCCTTCCAGTCAGCTTGTCATTCTCCTTGAAGTCATAGCTTGTGGAACCCATTTTTCTTAGAAGGTGATTGCTATAAGTTAGGGCTTGTCTTCACCTCATCTCTGATACCATGTAAATTTTTGTAGATGTTCTATGCTTGATGCAACTTTACTTTTATTACAACAATCACCCAAACAGTTAAGTAAAATGCTGATAGAACATACCAGTGGATCTATAGAAGACAAACCAAAAACAGGAGAGTGTGAAGGTGCGTTACGGCGGTCAACGGGATGCTTCAACCAGCAAAGTCTCCTTGATCAGCCAACCCAGAATGTGTCACAACAATCCTCAAATTAATCACCCAGTCAACTCAAGTCAACTCCAGAAAAGTCAACGTTGTCCAGAAAAGTCAACGCAGGGCAGCAACATCAAAGTCAACGCAGCTCCAACTTCGGTCAACCTTTTGACCTCGGTTCTTGTGCCAATGTGTACGGCCTCCCAAAACCGAAGTCTCCACTGCTAGGGCTTCTTGGACCATGACCAAAGTCAACGCCGGTCAAACCTTCGTGGAAACCCTCGTCAACAATTCTCGTCCTTCTCCTCGCTGTAGTAATTGCCCTTCCCACGTGTGATCGAAATTGTCCTTGCTAGCTCATACTAGATCGAAGAGAAGAAGATGATGTGATGAGGAGGTTTATGGCTGTGTTAGATCAGATTTATCTATCATTTGAGGTGTGTGACACATTCACGGGGTGTAGGACCTTAAGGCCGACCTGCACATATAATTTATTATAAATAATAAATTCAAAATAAATGTTCTGCTCATCGGATTAAGAAAAATTTTATATGGATCTTACACATCTCTGAAAGAGGAATCCAATAAAAATATCGGTATCTTCATCTGAGCATCACAACATGGAGTTTGGACCTAGTTGTCCAATTTTAACAATATGCTAACTATTTTCTCTTATTCGAGAGGATGTTAGAGGTACAAGCACCTCTACAATCCTTGGTTGTGAGTTCAGCCTGGGGAAGGTGGTCAGAATCAAAGACAAAGTCAGGGAAGAAGGTCAGGCTTCAGGTATTGGACAATGATTGGTGGGCAGATTGTGCTTATTTGATGTCATTTTTGAGCCCTATTGTGGAGGTCATTCGTTACACTGATACGTATTCTCCTAGCCTCGGAGAAATTTATGAGACCTTTGATAGCATGTTGGGTCATGTGAAGGCAGTCATTAAGCAAAGGGAGCCCTCATTAGAGTTCCATACATCCCAAATTCGACCCATCATTCAGCGTAGGTGGGATCGCATGAACACACCTTTGCATATGGCAGCATATGCATTAAACCCAAAATGGTATGTTGAAAGGCCTGGGAGAGTGCCTCCTATTGATGATCTAGAGGTAAAGAGTGGCTTCCTAGCTGCAATTGCAAAGATGTACAGTGAGGAGGAGGGGGCAAAGTTGCGAAGATAGTTTGTTTAGTTTGCATCTCTTAGTGGCCCCTTCAACACACATGGTGCTCGGGCAGATCGCGATGATCTAGCCCAAGATGACCCTGTTGGTTGGTGGAGGATGAATGGGGATGGTGCTCTAGAGCTCAAACATCTTGCTATGCGTGTGTTGTCTCAGATTGCTAGTTCCTCTGCAACAGAGAGGAACTGGTCCACATATAGCTTCATACGCTCTATCAAGAGGAATAGGCTTACCTCTAAAAGAGTTGAGAAGTTAGTTGTCGTGCACAGTGCCCTACGTCTTGAGCATAGGAAGACACCTGAGTATTTGAAGGGACCAGCAACCCGATGGGATGTTGATCCAGAGGATGATGCACAGATTGATATGGAGGAGAGGCTTGATGAGACACAAACAAGGTTGGTTGGTGTGCCTCTTAGCACGTTTGAGAATCCAAGTGATTCTGATTCAGATGGTGATATGGTTGATCCTGATATATTCGTGCAGCAGCTAGATGCAGAGAATAGTGGGGCATTACCTTGAGCATTTATGTTTATTTATCATTATGATGATATCATTTGATATTCATATGTTATGTTTTAAACTTTTATCATTTATGTTTTATGTTTCACTATTTCAAACATAACTTTAAACTATATGTTTTATGTTTCAATAATGATTATATCATTATACACTGCAGTGACAAAGTTACATATGAATGATGAATCTATGATGTATGTTTTATGTTTTTTCTTTTAAAGTTTCAAGTTTTAAATTTGTTTCAGTTAGATGATTCATGATTCATTATTCATCGATTTATAATTTTTAAATTTTATCATTTATCATTTATGATTTTATCATTTATCTTTCATGATGTAAGTGTATGATCATTGATGGCTGTTACCTGTATATAGTATATACATTCCTTGCAAAAATGAAAAATAATATTATATTATTCAATGATATATCATATATAATATTATAATATTAATATATATATATTAATATATATATATTAATATATATTTTTATTTTTTATAATTTTTAATTTTATGACCCCGACGTCCCCCCACGTTTCCTAAAAATCGGTAGGGAGCTTTTGTATAGGCAGCTCCCGCGCTCCCTTGCCCCCTCGCTCCCACCTCAGGGGACTTGGTGGAACATTGCAGAAAACATGTTTTCAAGAACTAGGCTATCGCTATAGTATAAACTGAATCGACACATTTGAGAAATTGTAATCCACCAAGGACATAAGTTTAACATGAGAACAAGCCGTATATGCAGACGTAATGCCTTATATTTTGGAAATGAAAGGACAGAAAAGTTATGGGGAACATATCCCATAAGTTCTTCTACATATAGAGATGTATCCTTTGGCAAGTGAGAAAATTTAACATAGCATACTATTAAGAGAGAGATAAAATGAAGCCTACCATTTCCTTATAAAGCTCAGAGATATCTTTAATAAATTGGATCTTATGTCCTGAAGATTATGAAATTAAATCATGTAAAATGGGATTGCAGATTCAGTAAGGACAATGTTCGAATATTTTTCAAATTATCTTATAATTATATAGTTTTTTAACCACTGAATCAAATTGCTACTGTACTAATGGAGAAAATTGCTGAGAAACCATGTCCGCAGGCTATTAAAGAAACATTACTTTTGACAGTACTCATCAAACAGGCGACGAAGCTTGTTTGTGAAGGCAGGCAGGGAGATGGCACGTATCAATGAAGAGCACATTTCTGAATTCCAAGGATATTGACTTAGACCTTGCACTATGATGTCCCATGTTTGAGAGGGTCTTAGGGACTCTTTATGTTTCTGAAGCATCTCAATGTAACGTAGATACAGCACTTCCAGCTGAAGACACTGATGTCGCCTGCCTGTCATTTCACATAACAAACATATCAGCCCTTCTGAACCATAGAAAATGCTTCATAGTTTAAGAAAAGAAGTAAAGTTCATGATAAAAAATGCTATTATATAATCTGTAGAGATTAAATACACCGATGGCTTTGTAAGAACAAAATCACCCAAGACAGAACTATAAACAATGCATAGAGCATATACAGATGGGGAACACGACTCCACAGTATTATTTTTATCTTTATTGGTAAAAGATGCTTCTTATATATATGGAAAATTATTAACATTAGCAGTAAGAAAAGAAAGCTATATACAATGATATCTACATCCTCTTCCCTGGAAAAACTAAAACAGCTACAAAATCAGAATAAGCGGCAGAGTCCAATTGTTTGGCATCCTTAATCAATAATGATCCTTTTGCCAGCAGATGCATACATACCTCCTCCCTCCATAGTTGATAAAATGTGACCAAAGAACTGACCTCATTATCAAACATGTATTTGCAGCAGAGTTTCCAAAGAAACAGATAATGCTGAAATTCTCAAACAATGCCAAAGACCAGCCAAAGAATCCCGAATCACAAATCTAGAATCCCCCAACAACACTGCCCTCCAATTTAGGTGCCCCTGAAGAATACTTGCCAACTACAATTGAATCTTATCCCAAGACCTTGCAGAGAACCAATCTCATAAAATGTGCTTCCCAGTTTCCACCTTTGGACAACAGAGGCAATGTCCATTTGGAAGGCCATTATTGGCCAACCAAGCCTTGGAAGAAAGACATTAATAGATCACCAACCAAGCAAAACCACATAGGTTATAGGAAACCCACATCAACCAAACTCTATGCAACCTCCGATCCAACAATTCTCAGCATCCAATGAATGTAGAAATTTCTTTTCCCAACCCCGGTTTTCAGTTTCTCCTTATTTCTCCCATAAAGTTAAATGTTCATTCCCATAGCCATACATTCAACACGCTGGAAAAATAAATATTTTCTAAAAAAACAAATTCTGGAAATTTCACAGTGCCGAAATGCAAAAATAAAACTCAGAAAATTAAATCAGCCACACACAGAAAATAGACACGCTGATTTTTGGTCAACTTCACCCTGGAAAAACTCCCAACAACTATTGGGGAAAATCAGTTCGAAAACTCTCTTTATTTCTGAATATGCTTTTACAGTGAACAGCAAAACACAATAAAAACCTACAGCAAATACAAAACTCACCTATCTCGATTTCCGTGTCAACCTCCAACCTTGAAAATCGTGCCAACAGCGAACAGAAAATTACAAGAAAAAATACAGCGATAAATACTCTACTTGCCGCCTAGAAAAACATGCCCAGATTCTGCCTGTACAGTACTGTATGGAATTGTACGAACAATACAGCAGCCCCTTCCTTGATTTCCATGCCCAGAAAAGCTGCCTCAAAAACTGTGCCCTTTGCTACTGAATCTGCTCCTCGAAAACAGTGTTGTACTTGCCTTGAAAAGCGTGCTAAACAGTGCTATACGGATTTTTTGTATTGGTGAATGTGCCAATAAATGCTGATGTACGAAAATGCCACCTTGGGAAATGTGCCCTCTTGTTGTACAGATTTTCTGTGTAGCTATTGCTGCTCTCCCTCCGCTCAGAAATTTCTCTTCAGCTATCTCTCCTCCTTTCTCAATCTGCTCATGAAAGAATGAATGATTTTTTCTCTCATTTTCCTCCTTTAACCTAACCCTAAGTGACTTTTGGGGAATCCCTAAATCCAATGGATGATATAGCTTTAAATCTAGGGCTAAGATTAAATGCCCGTTTAAATCTCACTTTCTATTTTTTAATTCACCCCACTTTAATAAAGACCCACTTAGTCATTTATTTCCAAAGTCACTTTTCACTTTCTAATTTCACATTGACTTTATTAAAGTCAATTTAAAATTAGACTTAGTAACTTTATCACTTAAAGTCACTTTTAAATTAGATTTAACTTTGTAACTTTATAAAGTCACTTTACGAGAAAAATTAAATTCTTTTGGACACTTTTCCCTAGGCCAAAGATCAAAGCCTTAGGGAACCACCTGCCCTCCAGTAACCAAATTTCAACACTCCCTCTTATCGAGGAAGGTGTTCCTCACCACACCCATCTTGTCTCTGAAGTAGACATGCTTGCCCCGTGGTAAGGCTTTGGTAAGAATATTTGCAACCTGCTCATCAGTGGGAATATACTCAAGCTTCACAGCTCCCTTCTGAACATAGTCTCTGATGAAGTGATATCTGATGCCGATATGCTTTGACCTGTCATGAAATACTGGATTCTCCGTGAGTTTAATGCAACTCTGATTATCACAGTAAATCACTGAAGGTCTCAACGGCTGACCAAATAAGCCAAACAACATCTTGCGAAGCCAGATGGCCTCACAACTAGCTAGACTGGCTGCCATATACTCTGCTTCCGCTGAACTCAATGCTACTGACTGCTGCTTTCGGCTAAACCATGACACCACTGCCGAACCCAACCCAAAACAACACCCTGAAGTGCTCTTCCTATCAGAAGCACAACCTGCCCAATCAGAATCAGTGTAACCTGCCAATCTCACTCCATCCCCCTGCCTGTAGTCCAGACCATAATCCACTGTCCCCCGCAAGTACCGCAAAATGTGTTTTGCAGCCACCCAGTGAACCTTCCTAGGCTCACACATAAACTGACTCATCGTGTTGACTGCAAAACAAATATCTGGTCTAGTGTTGACCAAATACATCAAGGAACCAATCAGGTGTCTGTACAATGTGGGATCCACCAACTCGGAATCCGAAGCATGAAGCTTCTTCTAGTTGGTGATCATCGGTGTCGACATGGGTCTACAATCCTCCATGTGGAATCTGCCAAGGATGTCCACAATATACTTCCCCTGCCCCAGGAAGAAATGCCCCTCCTCCTGCCACACCTCCAAACCCAAAAAGTAATGCATCAAGCCAATGTCCTTCATCTCGAACTCCGACACAAGATCTCTCTTGCAGCTCTTTATGAGTCTCTCTGCACCCGTAATGACCAAGTCACCCACATACAGCACCAGAATGAGAGGCTCCTCACCTATCACAATAAAGTATAGGTTCGGACCTGCCTCACTCTTTGTGAAACCCATCTCCTGCAAATATGTATCCATCCTGGAGTACCAAGCTCTAAGAGCTTGCTTCAGGCCATAAAGGACCTTCTTCAGTCTGCACACATGGGACTCCTTCCCATGCGCCTCAAAGCCCTATGGTTGTTCAATGTACACCTCCTCCTGTATGAAGCCATTGAGAAATGTAGTCTTCACATCCATCTGGTGGATCTTCCAACCCATCTCTGCTGCTATCAATATTAAAGAGTGAATCGAAGTATATCAAGCCACGGGAGCAAAGGTCTCCTCATAATCTACTCCCTCTATCTGGGAGAACCCTCTAGCCACAAACCTTGCCTTGAATTTCTCAATGCTGCCATCTGCAGCATGCTTTACCTTGTAAAGCCATCTGGAAGTAACCACGGATTTGCCCTCAAGTCTCGGCACCACCTCCCAAAAATCATTCTTCATGATAGAAGAATACTCCTCCTCCATGGCCTCTCTCCAGACCTGCTGGCTAGCTGCCTCCTCATAGCTAGAACGCTCGGAGTCAACGATGTTGGCAACCATTGCAATATAGCTACAGAACCTCTTAGGTGGTCTGCTCTCTCTGACCGGCCTCTTTGGCCCAGCAACAGATGTGGCCTCTCTCAAGGTATCCTAAAGCCACTTGAGCATCCTCTTCCCTGAGCACACTTCTCCCACTAGAGAGTGAAACTCCTCCTCTTGATCAGGAGCCTGAACTCCTGAATGTCTGTCTGTTGTCCTCCTGCCTGATCCTGAACCTGTAGACACTGAAGTACCGTGTGAACTGTCCATCAGTGGACTCCCTAGTGCACTGCTCTGTGGACCTCTCTACATGTTGCCCGAAGCACCACCCCTCTGACACTGCGAGCCACTACTCACTGATGGACCTGACACCATAATCGATGTACCTCCTGATCCTCCTAATACCTGCCCACTAGATCCCTGTGCCTGACTCAGCTGCTCCTAAGGGTCTGGCCGATCCAGATACTCCAACTCCCGTGACCTCCTGAAAGCCCTGTCCTCCTCGAACTTCACATCCTGCCTGACAACAACTCTCCTCTATGCGGGAATATAAATCTGAAAGGCTTTAGAGGTCTCACTGTAGCCCACAAAGATACCCTTCTCTGCGGTGGGCTCTAGCTTGGTCCTCTTCTCCTTGGGTACGTAGGAGCATGCAATACACCCAAGGATACGAAGATGACCAATATCAGGCTTCTTCCCAGAAAAAGCCTCCTCCAGAATCACATGCCCCAAGGCACGATGCAGACTCTTGTTTTGCAAATAAACAGCAGTATTACAGGCCTCTGCCCACAAAAACAATGGTAACCCCTGATCATGTAGCATGGCTTTGGCAGCCCCTCCAATGGATCTGTTCTTCCTCTCTGCAACCCCGTTCTACTGGGGGTTGTAAGGAACTGTGAACTCCCTCCTAATGCCTGCCTCTGCACAATACTCAACAAACTCACCAAGGGTGTACTCCCCTCCATTGTCCGACCTCAGGGACTTGATCTTCCGACCTGTCTGAGTCTCCACAAGAGCTCTGAATTCCTGAAACCGCTTGAAGATCTCACTCTTGGTCTTCAAGAAATAAATTCAGGTCCTCTTGGAGTGATCATCAATGAATAAAACATAATAGTCATATCCACTCAAAGAAACATGAGACATTCAACCGCTCAGATCGGAATGAATCAAATCAAGTATCCTAGTCGATCTGTTGTCACTGCTGGGAAAAGGGAATTTGGCAAACTTGCCCATAGCACATCCTCTGCATGTATCTAGGTGATCAATACTGAAATCTGGCACACCTGTAGTGATCTCCCGCAATGTCCTCAAGGCCCCATGATACATGTGCCCCATCCTGCGATGCCAAATCTCGCACAACTCTGAACTGCTAGCTCTGCTATCAGTGCTACTGCTCAATGCCAAAAGGGGCTGAAATGCAAACTTTTACACCTTTGCATGGCATACACCAATCACTTTAGCTGACTCAGCTAGAGCGCCTCTGGGATATATTAGCACCTCTCCTCTACTGAACAATATCTCATATCCTCTGTCCTCCAATGCTGAGATGGATATGAGGTTCTTCCTCATCCCTGGCACATACAGAACATCTGACACCTTCAAGGGAGGTTTGGGTTCCCTATCAAACGTCAATGTCCCCACACCGACTGCTTTAACAATGCTGTCGTCTCCAAGTACTACCTCTATATCAGTGCCACTCTCTGAAAGCTCTAAAAAGTACTCACAGACTCTTGTCATATGACGTGAAGCCCCACTGTCAACATACCAGATACGTGAAGATGTTCCGCTAGTGGAGGGAAATGCACACTCCCACTCAACCTCCATGGCAGGTGATCCTGCACTAGTGGACTCACAAGAAATGAACCCAAACTCCCTATCAAAGCTATACGTAAATTCCTCTATCTCTGCTGATGTTGCCATGTTCTGGTTCTTCCCCTTCTTCTTCTTCTCCGGACACACAACTACATAGTGTCCCATCCTCAGACAATTCCAACACTTCACCTTCGAAAAGTCCTTCTATGTGTTTCCCTGATTACCTTTACCTTTGCCTTTGCCCCCACCAACACTTGTGGAAGCCTGCTTCTTTCCTTTGCCTTTCTTGCCTCCTGCTAACAGTGCTACATCTTCATCCTACTCAACAAGTTTGGCTGCCCCAAGCTAGCTCTTTCTGATTTCAGTCTGTATGCAATCATCCCAGAACCTCTCCCAAGTGGGAAGGGTCTCACGTCCACAAACCCCGCTAGAAAAGTTCAGCCATGAACTGGGAAGGCCATTCACTGCAATTCGCACCAACTCAGTAGGTGGAATGACCTCTCCAACTACTTCCAACTCATCTCTCGCAATAGTGATCTTTGTGAGATATCCAGTAACACTATCAATCTTAGCCATCTTAATGGTCTTCATCTTCTCCCTTAGGGCCATTTTTTTGTTCTCATTCGTACTCTGGTAGATATTGGTCAAGGCTGTACACATCTCCTGAGCATATCTCTTTCCTCTCACATGAGGAATGACATGGTCTTTAATACCATCCAGAATCAGTCTCTTACCCTTGTTATTCTTCTTATGAAATTCTGCTAACTGAACAACATCAGTAGGCACATTAACAGGGTGTTGTTGGGTATGCACCATTATACCCCAGACTTCTGCCTCCTCAAAGATGCTCTACATTATTTCCTTCCATACATTGTAGTTACTATGCCCATCCAACCTATCCTCCACCCTCAAGGCCAAAGACATGCTTGTTGTCCTAAAAAACTGAAAAAGACACTGCTGTAGTAAAGGTATTGTTTTCTGTGTGAAAAATCAGCTTGTTGTAATATTTCTTCTTGTTGTCCCAAACTGCACTTTTCAGCAAAATGCTTCGATACCATGTAGAAATTTATGCTCCCAACCCCAGTTTTCAGTTTCTCCTTATTTCTCCCATAAATTTAAATACCCATTCCCATAGCCATACATTCAAAAAGCTGGAAAAATAATTATTTTCTAAAAACACAAATTCTGGAAATTTCACAGTGCTGAAACGCTGAAATAAAACTTAGAAAAATAAATCAGCCACACAAAGAAAATAGACATGTTGATTTTTGGTCAACTTGACCCTGGAAAAACCCCCTACAACTCTTGGGGAAAACCAGTTCAAAAGCTTCTCTTTGTTTCTAAATATGTTTTTATAGTGAACAAACTAACACAGTAAAAAATTACAGCAAATACAAACCCACTTATCTCGATTTTCGTGTCAACCTCCAAGCTTGAAAATCGTGCCAACAGAAAATTACAGGAAAAAATACAGCAATAAATACTGTACTTTCCGCCTAGAAAAATGTGCCCAGATTCTGCCTGTATGGTACTGTATGGAACTGTACAAACAGTACAGCAGCCCCTTCCTCGATTTTCGTGCCCAGAAAATTTGCCTCGAAAATAATGCCCTTTGTTGCTGAATCAGCTCCTCGAAAATAGCATTGTACTTGCCTTGAAAAGCATGCTAAACAGTGTTGTACGAATTTTATGTATTGGTGAACGTGCCAATAAATGATGTTGTATGGAAATGCTGCCTTGGGAAATGTGCCCTCTTGGTGTACGGATTTTTTTTGTAGCTATTGCTGCTCTCCCTTCGCTCAGAAATTTCTCTTCGTCTTTCTCTCCTCCTCTCTCAATTTTCTCATGAAAGAATCAATAATCTTTTCTCTCATTTTCCTCCTTTAAACTAACCCTAAGTGACTTTTGGGGAATCCCTAAATCCAATGACTGAGATAGCTTTAGATCTAGGGCTGAGATTAATTGTTCATTTAAATCTCACTTTCTATTTTTTAATTCAACCCACTTTAATAAAGACCCTCTTAGTCATTTATTTCCTAAGTCATTTTTCACTTTCTAATTTCACATTGACTTTATTAAAGTCACTTTAAAATTAGACTTCGTAACTTTATCACTTAAAGTCACTTTTAAATTAGATTTCACTTTATAACTTTATAAAGTCACGTTAGGAGAAAAATTAAATTCTTTTGGACACTTTTCCTTAGGCCAAAGATCAAATCCTTAGGGAACCACCTATCCTCCAGTAACCAAATTTCAACAGTAATCATGCTCAATGGTTCAACTCCCCCTTGTTCTGCTGACATACCTCACACTCCTTAACATGCCGGAGTACATCCTCCTTAAGGCCCTTCCAAGAGAACCTCTCCCTGATGGCCTTGTAAGTTTTGGTGAACCCCTGGTGGCCTGATAGTGGTGAGCCATGTGAGGTAAGTAGTACCTTCTCCTTGAGCTAAGAGCTCCAGTCAAGAAGATCTGATCCCTGAAATATATCACCTCATCCATCAATATGTACCTGTCATCTGTGACCTATCCATCCAATATCTCACAGGAAAAATGGTCCTTGGAGTACTCCATTATTAACTGAACCCTCCAATCCATGTCTAAGCTCATCAGAGATGATGTTGCTGGTTTGTGTGAAAGAACATCGTCCACCACATTTTTCTTCCCCTTGACATACTCGATGTCAAAGTCGTATGCTTGGATCTTACTGACCCACTTCTGCTGCCTCTCCTACAACTGCTTTTGCTCTAAAAAGAACCGAAGCCTGTTGTGGTCAGTCCTCACCCTGAATCTGTTCCCCACCAAGTACTTCTGAAACTTGGCCAGTGCATGCATGATATCCAACATTTCCTTGGTGTATATAGGATACAACCTCTCATGCGGAAATAGCTTCTTGCTCTCAAAAGCTATGGGGTGGCCCCCCTGCATCAGGACTGTGCCTACCCCCTCTCCAGATGCATCACACTCAAGGAAAAAAGGTTGTGTGTGTTAGTGTCTCGTCATTTAGAAGATTGGTAGACCAAATGCATAGGGTAACATCAGACCAGTCTTTGGAGTCCTAGGACCTAGCCTTCCTGGACTTAGAGAGGGCTCTCTCTATTATGTGCAAAGGATGGAAACTTGTTTTCTTTTAGGGTTGATTTTAGGCTAGTTGTTAAGTGTAGAGTTTTGTTGTTTGTTCTGGTTGGGTAAGATGATCAAGTAGGATAGGTGGAGTGAGAGGTCATCAAATCATTGGGCTATGGAGTCTATGAAAGTCATGGATATCTCAACAATGATTCAAAGTGCATCACAGGGAAAATCTAGTATGGTCAATGGATTTTTAAGGTTATGTGTGAAGTGAAATGGACATTAAGTTGGTGAACAAGGTAGGGCAAAGGGCAGTGAAGTATCTTTTGTCAAATAACCATAAACAAGAAGGTCTCAAATACCGATAAGCAAAAGATAATAATCATGATATAGGGAAAACCATTAACTCAATGACAATACTTAAACAAATAGACATTCAAGATGAACAATTCAGTGAAACAAAGAAAGCAAGAAAACTTATCTAACTTTTTAGTGATTTCACCTTCAAGGTTTGAAAACATATAAGATGACAAATAAATTTAATCAAAGAAGAGGGAACTCCTAAGCATCATTTGATCAAGCTACAAAGAACTTTGAGGCAAACTTATCAAGCATGGACAAAGGGCATGATCAAAACATGGCCTCTTTGGCTAAACCTAGCAAGTAACACATCAAAGAGAGATTCCACAAACAGAGTTTAGATAGCATCAAGTAAGAATCGCTAACCATAAAAAATATTTGAAAACTAGTTTCTTAAACCATTGATGAAAGAAACAAGCTTAGGTGGGTCTAAGGAGCAGCTAATAATTCCTTAAACTAACCCAGCAGAGGAAAACATAGAGACAATAGTAAACAGGAAGGATTAAGGTGCCTCAAACAACATTTCTTAGCCTACACTTTTCTGATCTACTGCAACATAGAAGGATGGACACAATGATAAACAAGAAAACATGAAAAAATTAGAGACACATCACAATTAACCAAGCTCAGGGATCCTGCAAGCAAGCCTTCATCATCATCAATCAAAACAAATTATTCACAAGCTACACAACACCAAATTGCTCTTCAACCTCAAAAAACCATGTATTGCTTTCAAAACTCATCAAATTCCAACATTAACAATGAATCCTAAATGCCCTCTTTAACAAGAAAGGAGGAAAAAAACCTAAGAGAGTCTTTAGAAATCTATTGGCTAATCAGAAATGCCACTATTGTCCTTAAGACCTTGCAAGGCCCAAGGCACAAAATATATTTTCGGGCATTTTTAGCAAAGAAATTGACATTTGGGCTCTGCCAAGCCTCCTAAAACTTTCCAAGCATACATTGTTGACTTTTCCTCTGTAAGGGCGCATCACTGAGTTTTAGGATGAATTTCCATGCCAAGGGCGTAGCACTGAAGCAAGAAAACGGGGTCAACTTGTAGCAATGTTTTTAAGGCCTTCCCGATGTCGGAATAGGCTCCGTGATGGCTCGTTGGAAAGCCCTTTGAGTCTATTTTCCAGATATACCCTTGGTTCTCTGATTAGACATCTTCAACCTGTTCAAAAAGCAAAAATTCCAAGGCTGTTAAAGGCGCAACACCTGTCTTGAAAACTAAGAAGAAAGGTGAAAATTAGGGTGTTTTTGACCCTTTTGGAGGTTCAAAACAACTCCTATTGGCCTGAAACTTTGTGAGAATGCTATCCTTGAGATGAGGATTCAAAAAATCTAAGCGTTTCCTCCTGAAGATGCTCTAAGAAAAATTGTAGCACCATGGGTGCTACCCCCTTGGCCCTCAAATTAGCAAAAAACCAAAATTTGTCAAAATTATCCCAAATTTGGTCGAAGTGTGCCTCATGGGTTTTGAGAGACCTGTAGAGAATCTTGTGCCAAGATTCCAAGTTTATCTTGGCCCTTTTCCTCTTTTAGTGCTTGGATCTTGGTTTGGGCCTTTTTTAGTTAAGCCCTGGCAATTTAGTTTCTCCGGGCATAATGCTTGGTCATTTTCCTTTGGAGATCAAGATATTGATTTTCTTTCTTCAATTTAGCCTCCAAGTGTATGTTGGCTCTTTCAAACCAATGCTCTCGATCATGTGCTATCTCCATGGCCAACAACTCATCTAGAGGGAGCCGCTCTGCTAAGGCTGATTCTTGTTCCCTTTGTTTTGCCAATTCCTTCTTCAACCCCATGGTTATAGGTCTCCTCCTAGACTGCCCTTCTTCATCCTCCCTCTCCTCATAGGTGCCCATGAACTCTTCTAATTTTATATGTGCCTTTTGGGCTTCTTTCGGGGCCTTGATGGCTCTAGCTTCATAGATTGCAATTTTTACTCCTAGCTACCTGTTCTCCAAGTCAAGGGTATCATTCACACTTGTCCCTATCTAAATGTGCTTGGAGGTCTTCAATTTGTGCATTCCTATCTTGGAGGAGAAATTTTGTGATCCTTGCTCATTCTCTTCATCATTGTCCACCTGATTAATCTCAAACTCCCTCTCAATCTCATGATCTTCCTCTTCTTCCTTTACCTTTTGTTTCCTTTGTCTAGTGGTTGAGCTGAGGTGGGTGGCATGGTCCCTTGCCTTTTGGAGGCAGCAAACACAAGCCTTGACCCTTTTTGATATGTGAGAGGGAGAAACTCAAATTTGTCTACTAGAATTCCCTTGCCATGGCTGATCTCAAGGCTGCCTTTCTTTTCATCAATGATCTTTGCATTTATGTCTTCTGCATTGTGTCCTTGATTGTTCTCTTGAGACTCATTTTCATTTTCCGCCATGCTAACATCACTGTTGTGATCTTCACTACTATCATCAACCTATTGACTGTATTTTTGGTTCATAGTGTCACTGTTGTCATTATTATTAGGGTTATCAGTCATCATGGTTTCTTCATTATTTTCATGACTGTCATTAGCCTCTTCTTGACCTTCTGCACAATCATCATCTTTACTTTGTTCATCTCTATCACTATCTTCATGACTGAGGCTTGTTTCATAAGTGTCATTGTTGCCCTTATTTTCTGCATTGTCCTTACTATCATTATTTATATCAATGTTGGCCTCTTTATCTTCTTCACTTTCCTCACTGTCATCATCTTTATCAATGCTGGCTCCTTTGTAAATTTTCTTTTCATCACTGCTCTCTTCCTCCTCTTTATCAACATCTGCATCTGCCTGTTCACAATTATCTGTTTCCTCTTCACTGTTTTGGTCACTACCTTTGTCTTCATAATCTGCCTCTGCCTCTTCATTATATGCTTCTTCATCATTTGTTTCTTCCTCATCATTTGCTTCTTCCTCATCATCACCACTTTCTTCATTTGTCTCTTCTTCCTCATCATCATTTTCTTCCTCTTCATCATCATTCCCTTCTTGATTTGATGCTTTAGGAGAAGGTGACAGAGGGAGGTTCTCTTGAGGAGAGGATTCATGTGTGGATGATGAATCATGGTCAGTGGGGGGTGATGGAGGAGTGGAAGGAGGTGGATGAGATGATGAGGGTAAAATTGGCTGATGAGGAGGCTGTGGATTTGTGAAAACTTCATGGGCGATGAACATTTCCCATGGGATACCTTGTTGCTCTAATTGATGCAACACAATCGTCTTGAAAAGAGAATGGTGAAAAATAATTTGAAATTGTTGTGAAGGAGGTCTCTTTTGCACAATGTATGACATCTTATCAATACTTCTATAAAGGTAATAGAGGAAATGTAGCAGCTTGGCCCTAGTGAAGTGCATGAGTAGTCTTATATGGTAGGAATAAAGACTACAAAACCTCCCCTCACAGGTGAAGTATTTCATGATGATTCTCATTAAGGGTGCATATCTCTCCAATAGATGTGAAAATGGAAAAATGAATTTGAAATTAGCTTGGTATCTGGGTTTCAAGAAGGGTTGATAATGGCTCAGGTCCAAATTTGCTTGTTTGGACCACTTTTCTCCCATACTAGGTATCCTGGTGGCCATAGAAATGGTAATGATGGATAGCTCAAAGTTCACTCCTGCTAATTTTACTTGGTGGTCATGGAGGTTAAGGATGAAATTCCTGGCAACTCAAGATGACTCTGGACCTGTAGTACCCTTTCACAGAAATCAAAACAACTTACTTCTTGGAAATATTCAATTGTCATGGGAGAGCCCACTAATTATTTGGTATTTAGTAGCTCAAATATGTTTTCCCTTCCACCTTTTTTCTGTTGTCTTCTAGGACTTTGGCTTCCATCGCCGCTATCACTACTTCTTTCTCTTGAAATTTTGTCTTTTATTGTTGCCTTGAAAATCAAAACCTTGAATCTCCTTGTGAAATGATATGAAGAGGGCAAATGAGATGGTGAGGAGAAAGTAATGTCAAGGCTTGGCAATGTGGAGGCTAATTTTGCAAATGGAGATATTGTTTTGGCAGATGAGCAACTTCTTAGCAAAATAGTTTCAGTGTACCCTTAGCATGTAGATGGATGAGTGCCCTTTAAACAGCAGCGTTGTTAGCATGGATACTAGGTTTTTCTCTTCCTTTAGGGTTTTTTTTTACATTTCTCTCTAACTTCACATTTTAAATAGTATGAAAGGGGGCAAGGCATCTAAATACCTCTTATAAAAACCTTCATGAGGTACCAAGAAAAGAATTGGAGGAGTTTTGAGGCGTTTGGAGGCTTGCACAGGCATGGAGGGATTCCTACCTAAACGTGTAGCATAAGAGCGTAGTAGTCGAGTCTCTGCACGGCTGTTGGGTCGGCCTGAGGACGTAACACAGGAAGGCGTAGCACGCGGGCCTGTCGGACAGTCTTCATGCAGTTTTGAATGAGTAGCGCAAGCGCATAGTACAGGAGCGTGGCAATCAGGTCTCTACACGGCTGTCAGGTCGGCCTGAGGACGTAGCACAGGAAGGTGCAACACGCGGGCCTGTCGGGAAGTCTTCATGCAGTGTTGAATGGGTAGCGTAAGCGTGCAGCACCAGGCAGAGTTTGCACGAGCTGCACAGTGGTGAATGAGTTCCGATGAACTTGTGTTCTGTCGGGTCTGCACGTTGGTGAACGTGTAGTGTCCGTTAACAGGCGTGCAACACAATGTTAGTTTTCTAGAGGAAAGCACCCACAGGCGCGCAGCATGGTGTCCCAGGAATGCAGAACAGGGTTTTCTTGCCCAAATTCGCCCAAAACTCACAACTTCACTTCGACCGCCTTTCACTCTCTTTTGCAAGTGACAAATGAACTGGGTGATAAACTACATTGGCCTTTTATAATCTTCAAGAAGATAAATTTATCTATTACAAACCCATATTCTAATTTTTTTGGTCTTTTTACCACTTTGGCTGATATCCCTTTGTCCTTTTACAATATATGTCTTAAAAACATTAAAATGGGTTCTTTCCCTTTCTAATCACCCTTCTTTGTTGCTTTTCAGGTTGTTTAAAATGGTGAAACTGGACTTCCTTTAGGCAATATGCAACCAGTTTTTTCAAACCAAATGGTCTTCATACTCAGGCATGCCACCTCCTATGGGCCACTTCTAATTTTTGCAAGTGCCTGTGACATGGTTATTTTTGGTCCCCTCTATCATTCTTGGATTTTGACAACCTTGGCCACACAACAGTAAACTCATGCTCAGCTAGGTTTTTCATTTTGAAACTTAAACTTATGCTTTCCTTCCTTTGACCATTTTGAGGGCTATGACTGAAAATGGAGGCTTGATCTCCCTCACACTAATACTCTTTGCATTTTCCTCCCTTTGATGCAGGGAAACATGGTTACCTTGGCAAACCCTAGAAATTACCTTTCAACAGTAATCCCTTTTATGATAGTGATCTCAATCATTCCTGCAAAAATGTTTAAGATGCACAGTTGTCCTTTTGCAGAATGTTGTTTTTGACAAAGCAATCCTTCTTGAAGGTATTTTTTATCTAATTTGGATAAATAGTTGCTTGACCTTCTTTCACACTTGATGTAGCCTCTAGCTTATAAAAATAGTATTCAAGTGCCAAGGGTAACCCTACAACCTATGAAACCCTAGTAACCTAGCGGACAACTCCTTAGACTTGGCCTTTGGCTGAAAGATTGACTTGGGGTCTGTAGGTGTAAAACAGAGCTTTTGAAAAACTTATGCATTGCAGACCCAAAACTGTTGATCATGATTTATCTAAAGATCCTAGAGAGGTAATTTGAGACCACCAATGCTTGAGGCATTTGGTAAATAGGGGGGGAAATAGGCTAGTTGGTAATCTTAGATGTCAAGTGGAGGGGTTAGGCAAAGTAAAACAGAGTGTTGAGGTCAAAGGTGGAAAAACATAGTGAATATGAGTGGCATGAGCCCATGATGGGTCTTCTGGGAGTGGTAGGCTGACCATGACATGGTAGAGTAGTAAAACAGTGAAAAATTTATCCTAAGTATAATGAAGGCAGTGAGATTTCTAAAATTCATAATATTCATGAATCTTGTTTTTACAAATCTAGGACTAACATTTAGTCATATTCAGATAGTAAAAATTACTGATGACTAATATTGGCTCCACTTGGGGAGGGCACCTCCTTTTCAGGAGGTGTCCAGAACTTCAGATCTCTTGGTTTATGAAGACCGGTGCCTCATCCATTGGGCAGATTTTTCTTCTTTCATTAGTTGCTGCTTATTTGAAGTAGTGATCTCAATAATCTGAAAAACATGATTAATCCAACTTCATCTCTACCTACCCATCTTATTTGCCTAACATTTTTTCTTCCTTGCGTGCACTTGAACTGGCAAACCTTTTGACATCTTTTCTTTTGAAAGCAAAAACTATCTAATAGTACTCTTATAACTTCCAAGGGTTCAGATTATGCTAGTGAACCCTTTTATTCTCTATCTAAACTAATCAACTGTCAAGATTAAGCTATTTGACAAGATTCATTCTCTAAGCTACTAACATGAAATTGAAAACATGGTTTAAACCAGGATTAGGCAATCTGATCTACCATGGACTGTGGCATTAGAACAAACTGCACACAAGTATTATTTTTGTGCAAACAAAACTTAGGAAACATAAAGGTTGTGATCTATTATTTGTTAAGCATCCCTATTTTCCTCTTTGGTTCAGACTTAAGCATGTGGAACCAATATCTTTCATTCCTAATCTATTTCCTTTTGACAAGTCAAGCTTAAATAATTTGACCAACATTCTTTCACTAACCTATCAACAATAAATTGAAAACATGCTTAGCCATGATTAGGCTAGATGATTGAACAAGTCCTTATTTTTGAACAAGTAGTGGCATTTAGGCTTGCACACTTTCAACATCACTATTTTTTTTGGGTATGGGGATGTACCTTTTCTTCAAATCCACCCTCTTTTTCTATTTTTTCTGTTTTTGTGTTTTTCTCTTTATGACCTTTCATCAAACAATGGTATGTAAAATGAGTGAAGGCCCAAAAAAACTAGAAATCTTGACAAAAATAGTGCTTTAGTGTCCTGTCATTGACAGGACCTCCAAACACTTCAACTCCATCCAGTTCTTGTAAAAAGAAAGCATTGTTACCTCTAGTTGAACTGATAATGTATGGCCCTTTCCACAAATTTTCAAACTTACCATGTTTACCTTTGTCTTCTCTCCTTGAGTCTCATTTCAACACTTTATCCCCAATCTAGAAGTTATTAGCCTTGGTCCTCCTGTCAAAAATTTTCTTCATATTTTCTTGTACTACTTGTGTCCTTTTGTAAACCTCCTCTCTTCTCTGCTGCAAGCGAATAGTTTGGTTCAGCCTCCTTTGCATATCGTTTTCTTCTGATTGCACTTATTGGAGCAATTTCATCCTCGGGACTCCCAAAGATGTTGGGAAAATGGCATCTATGCCATACACTAGTTGATAGAGAGACATACCAATTGATTTCTTGTTGGTTAATCTATCAGCCCATAATGCATGTACTAGTTTTCCATGCCATGCTTTTTTATTATGCTCCAGAAGTTTCGTAATGATAATGACCACACTTTTGTTAGAGGACTTAGCTAGCCCATTACCTTGAGGGTAATAAGTTGTTGCATTTCCTAATGTGATGTGATATTTATAACAAAATTCAACCATTCTTTTGGATGTAAAGGCAGCAGCATTTTCTATGATGGTCTTTATGGGGCAACCAAATCTAGATAGGATGTTGGTCTCAATAAATTTGATAATCACTGAATCGGTGGCATTTCTAGAGGGGATGGCTTCTATCCACTTGGTGAAGTAATAAGTGGCAGTGAGGATCCACTTATGTTGGGCATATGAGGTAGGGTGGATCTCTCCAATGAAATCCAAACCCCATTGTCGAAAAGGAGATTCAACAATGATGGGATGCAAAGGTAAAGGTAAGAGTTTTCTCTTGCCATCGAAAATTTGGCACTTATGGCCAGTCATGACCAGTTTGTGGGTGTCATGGAAAAGGGTGGGCCAATAGTAGCCAGCTCTAAGGATCTTGTTGGTTGTGGTTTTCCAATAAATATGGCCCCCACACTCTCCCTCATGTAGTTCATGCATGATCTTACCTGCATCATCCTCAAGCAAACACTTAAGCAATATACCAATAGGATTCTTCCAATAGAAAACTCCATCTAAAATGTAGAAATTTAAAGCTTTTGTTTCAGGAATCTAGCTTTTGTCTTTGATATGGTAGGAGGAGCATTAAGATAAAACAGTACATATAGGATATCATCATACCAAGATGAATTCAAGAATACTTCTTCAATAGGGAGATGTGCATTATTATTGTTCTTCTAAAGCATCAACCAAATTGATATCTAGTGCTTGGAAATTTAATTCAGCCATAATTTTTGCAAGCCCTTGTCCTTTAATCAGTTTAGTGGGTTTGATTTCTAAGTCATATTCTAAAATAATAGAAATCTACTTTCCTCTTTTACCATTTGGGTCTTGATTCAAAATGTCTTTGACAACTGTGTGTGGAACAAAAGCAATGATATGAGAATGTAAGATATAAACTCTGAAGTCTTTCAATGCTTTAATCAATGCAAAGGCATGTTTTTCCATGATGTTGTACTTTAAGGGGGCATCTCTAAGGGCTTTGTTGAAGAAGGATATGGGATTTTCTTGCCCCATCATGTTATTTTGTAACAAAACTACAGCCACAGTATGTTCAGATGCAAATGAGAAAATATAGAAGTCTTTGGTAAAATCAGGACTGATTAGAACCAGTGTTTGGGTGAGTGCTTGCTTAACTAGTTCAAAATATTGTTTGGCTTCCAAGGTCCACTTAACTCCTATCTCCTTTTTGAGCATGTTTTTAATATTCCTCAAGAGTTCAGCAAGTTTGGGGATGAATCTCCTCAAGAAGTTGATTTTCCCAATGAAAGATTGCAATTCCTTAATGTTTCTAGGATGACTGATTTGCAATATGCCTTCAATCCTTTTGGGGTCTATTTTGATTCCTTCTTCGGAGATGATGTGGCCTAGGATTTTTCCTTCCTGGAGACCAAATAGTGTTTTCTGGGGATTCAAAGATAGGCCATATTTCCTACACTTTTCAAAAACTTTTCTCAAGTGGACTAAGTATTCTTCATCAGTCTTAGAGTAAACAGTGATGTCATCAAGGTAAATGACTATGAAGTAGCCTATGTCTTCTGAAAAATATATGTCCATGGCCCTTTCGAAATTGGCCTCCGCATTCATCAACCCAAATGGAATTTTGACATATATGAATGTACCCCAAGGTGTGGTGAAGGCAGTTTTGTGTTGATCACTTGGGAATACTAGCACTTGGTTGTAACCGGAAAAACCATCAAGCAGTGAGATTCTATTAGAGCCAAATACCTTTTGAAATATGTGATCCATTTTAGGCAAGGGATAATTATCTTTCAAGGAGGCCATGTTCAGATTTCTAAAGTCAATGCAAAGTCTAATCTCTATGGTCTTCTTCCTAACTGACACAAGGTTGGAAACCCACTCTGAGTATCTAAGGGGAACTATGATCTCGGCATCATACATATTTTTAATCTCTTGTTCAACTAAAGGTAGTAAAACAGGGTTTATTCTCCTTAACTTTTGTTTGAAAAGTTTATGATTTTCCTTGAGAGGGATTTTATGTTGAATAATGCTTCTGTCATATGATTTCAAATATTGATACCCCCATGCAAACACATCTTTAAACTCCTTAAAAATCTCAATATACTTATGTTTTATGTGAGGAGGAAGGGTCTTGGAGAGTTTTATCATTTTGGGTTCCTTTATGCTTCCTATGTTGCACTCCTCTACATCAGTCTTGGTAGATTCTATCCTTGTTTTTTTAGCCACATCATTAAAGTCGAACAACTCTTCTAATGGTGCAAGGCCCCTCGGTAATGTGTCAATTTTACATTGTAAGACCTCAAAGTCCTTTTTGTCTAGATCCTCAAACATTTCTGCCTCATAAGGATGTGTAAGCAGATTTATATCAGCAAAAGAGGACAACTCTGTTTCATGTGCTTATTCTTCAGCAAAGACATCTTTCTCATGCTCTAAGATGGATTTTGTCAATGTAAATTCATTCCTAGATTGCAGAAAATCATCAATTTGTTCATCACCCTCAAACACTTGCCAATGGTTAATGTTCTCAGGCACTGTAGGAAAGTGTTTGACTTTGACAATGTATTGTTCACTTGCATGTGGTATTTGGAAATTACTGGTAGCAAATGCAAGCTCATTAGCAAGACTATTTTGGGCTCTAGGAATGTAAGTGAGCTCATATTTCTCAAAATTTTTGAGGAGGTCTAGGGTTGCATTTCTGTACCCTATTAATATTGGATTCTTTGCTAAGTACTCACCTTTGACTTGTTTAATGATAAGTTCTTAATCTCCTTGGATATATATTTTCTTAGCTCCTAAGTCTTCAAGCAAGTGCAAACCAAGGAGGAGAGCCTCATACTCTGTAAAGTTATTAGTGCACTGAAATTATAGTTTGTATGAATGGCCCTCATTTGTGTTATGTATCCAAAAACCAGCTCCTAAACTAGCCTTGCCACTAGAGCCATCAAAGCTCATGTTCCAAAGTGTTTCTAGTTCATGTTTGCCACTATGTTGTTGTTCAGGGTTGCTAGAGTTCTAGTTGTCATATTCTTCATTTGAGGGTGAGTGTGAGTGTTTTGGAGAGCCTAGTTCTTTTTCATTTCCTTTCACCTATTCACCAATGTCATTTTCATTATATAAGATGAAATATTCCAAATCTGAATGAATGGAATAAATAGGGGTGTTGTTTGGCCTATCTAGGCTACTTACCA
This sequence comes from Pinus albicaulis, assembly GCA_034641835.2. NCBI lineage: Eukaryota > Viridiplantae > Streptophyta > Pinopsida > Pinales > Pinaceae > Pinus > Pinus albicaulis. The sequence goes on from CM076578.1 coordinate 1,883,458,122, forward strand.
TATACTTCATGTGGGATTCTCGGTATAATCTCCTAGTTTGATTGAAGACAGGGACAGTAGCATATGACATGTCCATTTGGAGGCTGCCTTGAAGTTTGGCTCCCCATTATCTGGACAAAACCATGCCATACTTTGGGGGAATATCAGCAACAATTGTGTCCATGACTAGGCTTTTAGCAGGTATTTGTACCAGATTGATACAAAGATCCTTGATTAGGCCCAAACACTTGACTCTACATGAATCGAAGGAGTACAAGTCTTTGTAAGGTTTAGTTATTTCTAGGCCTAATCTCTCCATCACAACTTTAGGCAGTAGGTTGTGTGAGGCACCGGAGTCTAGCATGGCATTATGTAATACTTTTTCATGTATGTTTAAGCATAGAAAGGAGGGAAAGCTCCCTCTTGATATTTTCCCTCAACCTCAGGTCCAAACAACAACTCAGGCTTGTCATCAGTTAATTTCAGAGTGTCGGTATCATTTCCTATGTTCAAGACCTTCAAAACTTGGGACCTATACACTTCTTGAGTCACTAGTTTAGTGAGGGGTATGTTTATCTTGATTTTGGCAATCTCTCCCTCAAATCTGAAAGGCATTTGTGTTTTTGGCATATTTACATCAGTTTTATCAGCCATGAACTTTTCTACACTTTTGATTTTTTTATTCTAATTTGGGGCTTTAGACAACAGAGTTTTTTAAGGACCACTAGTTGATGTACTAGGGCAGCTTAGATCACTATTTTGCTGGCTAATTTTTTCTTTGTTTGGATCAGTTTTCTTAGCCATAGTGTTTGTGTTACTTGTTGTCTTTTTTTCAAGGTTTTTCCCAACAACAGTGTCTATATCGTTTTTCTTGGAGAGAGCTTGGTTTTTTTTTCTCTTAAGGTCATATTGCCTATGAACCTCATTTATGGCATTCTCAAATCCCAATTTATAGTATTCAGAGTCCTCATAATTGGTTTCATTTTGGTTTGAGGAAAAAAAAAATGTCTCCTCTGTAGTAAGAGAAACATCACCCTCATTATCAAAGTCTAGTAGATTGATGTGATTTTCTTCCAACCCTTCAGGCTCTCTCTTCTTCATCTACATAGTTATCTTGGAAAGGGGGCCTGATTTTTTGGTCATTGTCTCTCCGTCTGATTTGGGGAGGGTCTCTTTTGAAGTTTTTATTGCTATTCCTATTTTGGGGATTTGTTTGGTTTTCCCTAGGAGGTGCTCTTTCATTCAAGTTTATCATTTCCAGCATTCTCTCCATGGTTCTAACTAGGATTTCTATCTTGGCATCAGAAGCAGAGGTTGAGGCTATGGTTTCATCTTTGTAAGTGACTCTTTTTTCTGACCTTCCTAGCTCTCTTCTCAGTCAGGTTGGCTTCTGCACTCACAACCCCTCTTTTCATTTCTTCTAAATTTGTGGGGTCTCTCTCCCTTAATTGGTACATCATGTTTGGATCAAAACCTTCAGGAAACTTTACTAGTGCTAGGCCTTGTGGGGGTTTCATGTGAGGTGGGAGGGCATTGTAGACACTGTTAAACCTGGTGCAATAATCTTGGGCACTTTCCCCTACATTTCTCTTAAGATTTTTATACTCTGAAAGGATTTGGAGGGGGTTTTTCTTAATCTCTCATTTGTTGATGAATGTCTAATAAAGGGAAGGGAGTTCATGTATGTTATTAGAAGCTAAGCCTTTAAACAATTTCTTAGATTTGCCTCCTAGGTTTTGGGAAAACATCCTCATCTTTATGGTTTCCTCTTCTAATTCCATGTAGTCAAAAGCATCATTTATTCTATCTACATGTTGTTGGGCAGTGGTAGATTCAGCCCCGGTAAAGTGAGGGATTTTGGATTGGTAGTCATTTGGAAAAGGTACCAAAGGTTGTGGTAATACTAGGGGGCATACCATGCTGCCATGATGGGAGAGAATGGAATCTAAGGAGGATTTCCAAGGGGAGAGTTTGTTAGATGGGATGGAGTGGTTTGCACAGTGGTGGTATGAATGGGTGTGGTGGAAGTACTTGGACTAGCAAACTGATTCTGAGCAGACTTGGGATGAAAAGAGCCAAAGTGGTGGAGAAGTTGGAAATCAGGTGGAGTGGAAGGAGAAGCTTCTCTGCTAGGACTCTGCTACAAATCTATGGGCTCAAGGTCAGTATGGTCAATCCTACTTTGTGACTTGGTTCTGAAAATGTTTCTTGTATGGTGCAAGTCAAACTGGGGATATTGCAAGGTTGTAAGATGTTCAGGGACAAAATTTGCTCTATGAATGGTCCTAACAGTAGTTTAATCTTTAGTTTTGGAAGTTTTCCACAAAATCCTTTCTGGGTCATCAATTATAGTAGGAGGGTTTAGGTCCGGATGAGATCTGGTACTGATCCTTTGTGAAGCCAGATTTCAAACTCAAAATGTAGAGAGGCTAAAATTTTATGACTGCTTTTGGAAGGCTGGCCTCTCTAGGTGTTTGTTAAACTCGCACAGTGTGTGACTAGGCTTCTAGACTACTCAGGTTTGATTTGACACAATCCTAAGGGAGTCTATAAACACTAGTAAATTTATAAGGCCTACTGGAGGCTAGTGGAGTCGCCAGGTGGATGTTTTTAGTTTGTTTTTAGGATATGTTTTTATGGTCCACCACCAATAACTAACAAAAAAACCAATCTAGGGATTTTTTTGGGGTTTTCTTAGTTCCTTTATACAACAGTAAGGTGTCTAATGAGTGTTTTCTGGTTGAGTCATCATTTTGCCAGGATGGTGAAACAGATAGATTCTATTATTGGCTAACAGTTAATTTTTCTATGATTAGATAAGGGTTTCTGAAGTCCTAAGGAATACTTAGATTGTCACTAACCCAGAAAATCCCACCGTGATCGCCATTATGTTAGTGTCCCGTGATTTAGCAGATTGGTAGACCAAATGCACAGGGTAACATCAGACTAGTCTTTGGAGTCCTAGGACCTAGCCTTCCTAGACTCAGAGAGGGCTCTCTCTATTATGTGCAAAGGATGGAAACTTGTTTTCTTTTGGGGTTAATTTTAGGCTAGTCGTTAACAAATGTAGAGTTTTGTTGTTTGTTCTAGTTGGGTAAAATGATCAAGTAGGATAGGTGGAGTGAGAGGTCATCAAATCATTGGGCTATGGAGTCTATGAAAGTCATTGATATCTCAACAATGAGTCAGAGTGCATCACAGGGAAAATCTAGTATGGTCAATGGATATTTAAGGTTATGTGTGAAGTGAAATGGACATTAAGTTGGTGAACAAGGTAGGGAAAAGGGCAGTGAAGTATCCTTTGTCAAATACCTATAAACAAGGAGGTCTCAAATACTGATAAGAAAAAGATAATAATCATGAGATAGGGCAAACCATTAACTCAATGACAATAATTAAAAAAATAGACATTCAAGATGAACAATTCAGTGAAACAAAAAAAGTAAGAAAACTTATCTAACTTTAGTGATTTCACCTTCAAGGTTTGAAAACATATAAGATGACAAATAACTTTAATCAAAGAAGAGGTAACTCCTAAGAATCATTTTATCAAGCTACAAAGAACTTTGAGGTGAACTTCTCAAGCATGGACAAACGGCATGATCAAAACATGGCCTCTTTGGCTAAACCTAGCAAGTGACACATCAAAGAGAGATTACACAAACATAGTTTAGATTGCATCAAGTAAGCATGGCTAACCATAAAACATATTTGAAAACTACTTTCTTACACCATTGATGAAACAAACAAGCTTAGGTGGGTCTAAGGAGCAGCTAAGAATTCCTTAAACTAACCCAGCAGAGGAAAACATAAAGACAATCATAAACAGGAAGGACTAAGTTGCCTCAAACAACATTTCTTAGCCTATAATTTTCTGATCTACTGCAACGTAGAAGGATGGAAACAATGATAAAAAAGAAAACATGAACAAATTAGAGACACATCACCATTAACCAAGCTTAGGGATCCTACAATCAAACCTTCATCATCATCAATCAAAGCAAATCATTCACAAGCTCCACAACACCAAATTGCTCTTCAACCTCAAAAAACCATGTATTGCTCTCAAAACTCATCAAATTCCAACATTAACAATGAATCCTCAATGCTCTATTCAACAAGCAATGAGGAGAAAAACCTAATAGAGTCCCTAGAAGTCTATTGACTAATCAGAAATGTCACTATTGTCCTTGAGACCTTGCAAGGCCCAAGGCACAAAATATCTAAAACAAAATACCTTTTCGGGCATTTTTAGAAAATAAATTGACATTTGGGCTCTGCCAAGCCTCCTAAAACTTGCCAAGCATACATTGTTGACTTTTCCTCTGTAAGGGCGCAACACTGAGTTTTAGGATGAATTTCCATGCCAAGGGTGTAGCACTAGAGCAGGAAAACTGGGTCAACTTGCAACAATGTTTTGAAGGCCTTCCCGATGTTGGAATAGGCTCCATGATGGCTCGTTGGAAATCCCTTTGAGTCTACTTTCTAGATATACCCTTGGTTCTCTGGTTGGACCTTTGAAACCTTTCCAAAAAGAAAAAATTCCAAGGTTGGTAATGGCATAGCGCCTATCCTGAAAACTAGGCAAAAAGGTGAAAATTAGGGTGTTTTTTACCCTTTCGGAGGTTCAAAACAACTCCAATTGTCATGAAACTTTGTGAGCATGCTATACTTGAGCTGAGGATTCCAAAAATGTAAGCCTTTCCTCCTGAAGATGCTCTAATAAAAATCATAGCACCATGGGTGCTACCCCCTTGGCCCTCAAATTAGCAAAAAACCAAAATTTGTCAAAATTCTCCCAAATTTGGTGGAAGTGTGCCTCATGGGTTAAAGAGACCTGTAGAGAAGCTTGTGCCAAAATTCCAAGGTTATATTGGCCCTTTTCCTTTTTTAGTGCTTGGATCTTGGTTTGGGCCTTTTTGAGTTTAGCCCTGGCAATTTAGTTTCTCCGGGCATAATGCTTGGTCATTTTCCTTTGCAGATCAAGATCTTGATTTTCTTTCTTCAATTTAGCCTCCAAGTGTATGTTGGCTCTTTCCAACCAAGGCTCCCGATCATGTGTTATCTCCATGGCCAACAACTCATCTAAAGGGAGCCGCTCTACTAAGGTTGATTCTTGTTCGCTTTGTTTTGCCAATGCCTTCTTCAACCCCATGGTTCTAGGTCTCCTCCTAGACTACCCTTCTTCATCCTCACTCTCCTCATAGGTGCCCATGAAATCTTCTAGTTTTACCTGTGCCTTTTGGGCTTCTTTCTAGGCCTTAATGGCTCTAGCTTCATAGATTGGAATTTGTGCTCCTAGCTCCCTATTCTCCAAGTCAAGGGCATCATTCACACTCTTGGCCCTATCCAAATATGCTTGGAGGTATTAAATTTGTGCACTCATGTCTTGGAGGAGAAAGTTTGTGATACTTGCTTCATTCTCCTCATCACTATCCACCTGAATGATCTCTAACTCCCTCTTAATCTCATGATCTTCTTCTTGTTCGTTTACCTTTTGTTTCCCTTTGTCTAGTGGCTGAGCTAAGGTGGATGGCATGGTCCCTTGCCTTTTGGAGGCAACAAACACAAGCTTTGATCCTTTTTTATATGTGAGAGGGATAAACTCAAATTTGTCTACTAGAATGCCCTTGCCATGGATGATCTCAAGATTGCCTTTCTTTTCATCAATGATCTATGAATTTATGTCTTCTACATTCTGTCCTTGACTATCCTCTTAAGGCTCATTTTCATTTTCCTCCATGCTAACATCACTGTTGTGATCTTCACCACTATCATCAACCTCTTGACTGTCTTTTTGGTTCATAGTGTCACTGCTATCATTATTATTAGGGCTATCAATCATCATGGTTTATTCATTATTTTCATGACTTTCGTTAGCCTCTTCATGACCTTCTGCACAATCATCATCTTTACTTTGTTCATCTTTGTCACTATCTTCATGACTAATGCTTGTTTCATAAGTATCACTTTTGCCCTTATTTTCTGTATTGTCCTCACTTTCATTATTTATATCAATGTTGGCCTCTTTATCTTCTTCACTTTCCTCACTGTCATCATCTTTATCAATATTGGCTCTTTTGTCACTTTTATTTTCATCACTTCTCTCTTCCTCCTCTTTATCAACATCTGCATCTGCCTCTTCACCATTATCTATTTCCTCTTCATTGTTTTTCTCACTACCTTTGTCTTCATAATCTACCTCTGCCTCTTCATTATATGCTTCTTCATCATTTGTTTCTTCCTCATCATTTGCTTCTTCCTCATCATCACCACTTCCTTCATTTGTTTCTTCCTCATCATCACCACTTTCTTCATTTGTCTCTTCTTCCTCATCATCATTTTCTTCCTCTTCATCATCATTCCCTTCTTGATTTGATGCTTTAGGAGAAGGTGAGGGAGGGAGGTTCTCTTGAGGAGAGGATTCATGTGTGGATGATGAATCATGGTCAGTGGAGGATGATAAAGGAGTGGAAGGAGGTGGATGAGATGATGAGGGTAAAATTGGCTAATGAGGAGGCTGTGGATTTGTGAAAACTTCATGGGCGATGAACACTTCCCATGGGATACCTTGTTGCTCTAATTGATGCAACACATTCATCTTGATAATAGAATGGTGAAAAAGACTTTGCATTTGTTGTGAAGGAGGTCTCTTTTGCACAATGTATGACATATTATCAATACTTCTATAAAGGTAATAGGGAAAATGTAGTATCTTGGCCCTAGTGAAGTGCATAAGAAGTCTTATATGGTAGGAATAAAGCCTAGAAAACCTCCCCTCATAGGTGAAGTATTTCATGATGATTCTCATTAAGGGCACATATCTCTCCAATAGATGTGAAAATGGAAAAATGGATTTGAAATCAGCTTGGTATCTGGGTTTCAAGAAGGATTGATAATGGCTCAGGTCCAATTTTTCTTGTTTGAACCACTTTTCTCCCATACTAGGTATCTCGGTGGCCATAGAAATGGTATTTATGGATAGCTCAAATTTCACTCCTGCTAAGTTTACTTGATGGTCATGGAGGTTAAGGATGAAATGCCTAGTCAACTCAGGATGACTCTAGAATTGTAGTACCCTTTCACAGAAATCAAAACAACCTACTTCTTGGAAATATGAAACTGTCATGGGAGAGGCCATCAATTATTTGGTATTTAGTGGCTCAAATATGTTTTCCCTTCCACCCTTTTTCTACTGCCTTATAGGCCTTTGGCTTCCCTCACCACTGTCACTACTTCCTTCTCTTGACTTTTTTTCTTTTACTGTTGCCTTGAAAATCAAAACCCTGCATCTGCTTGTGAAATAATATGAAGACGGCAAGTGAGATGGTGAGGAGAAATTAATGTCAAGGCTTGGCAATGTGGAGGCTAATTTTGCAAATGGAGATATTGTTCTGGAAGATGAGCAACTTCTTAACAAAACAGTTTGAGTGTACCCTTAGCATGTAGATGGATGAGTGCCCTTTAAACAGCAGTGTTGTTAGCATGGAGACTAGGTTTTTCTCTTCCTTTAGGGTTTTTTTTAAATTTCTCTCTAACTTCACCTTTTAAATAATATGAAACTGGGCAAGACATCTAAATATCTCTTATAAAAAACTTCATGAGGTACCAAGAAGAGAATTAGAGGATTTTTTAGGCATTTGGAAGCTTGCACAGGCATGGAGGGCTTCTTGGCTAAATGCGTAGCACAGGAGTGTAGCAGTCGGGTCTCTGCACGGCTGTCATGTCAGCCTGAGGACATAGCATAGGAAGGCGTAGCACGCGGGCCTATCGGGCATTCTTCGTGCAGTTTTGAATGGGTAGCGCAAGTGCGCAGCACCGGGCAGAGGCTGCATGAGTTGCACGCTGGTGAACGAGTTCCGGTGCACTTGTGTTATGTCAGGTCTACACGTTGGTGAACGCATAGTATCCGTTCACAGGCAAGAAACACAGCGTTATTTTTCTGGAGGAAAGCACACACAATCGCGCAGCATGGTGTCCCAAGAGCATATCACAGGGTTTTCTTGCCTGAATTCGCCCGAAACTCACAACTTCACTTCGACCGCCTTTCACTCTCTTTTGCAAGTGACAAATGAACTGGGTGATAAACTACATTGGCCTTTTATAGTCTTTAAGAAGATACATTTATCTCTTACAAACCCATATTCTAATGTTTTTGGTATTTTTACCACTTTGGCTGATATCCCTTTGTCCTTTTACAATATATGTCTTAAAAACATTAAAATGGGTTCTCTCCCTTTCTAATCACCCTTATTTGTTGTTTTTTAGGTTGTTTGACATGGTGAAACTAGACTTCCTTTAGGAAAGATGCAACCAGTTTTTCCAAACCAAATGGTCTTCATACTCAGGCATGCCACCTCCTATGGGCCGCTTCTGATTTTTGTAGGTGCCTATGACATGGTTGTTTTTTGTCCCCTCTGTCATTCTTTGATTTTGAAAACCTTGGCTACACAACAATAAACTCATGCTCAGCTGGGTTTTTCATTCTGAAACTTAAACTTATGCTTTCCTTCCTTTGACCATTTTGGGGGCTATGACTGAAAATGGAGGCTTGATCTCCCTCACACTGATACTCTTTCAATTTTCCTCCCTTTGATGCAAGGAAACATGGTTACCTTAGCAAACCCTAAAATTATCTTTCAATAGTAATCCCTTGTATGATAGTTATCTCAATCATTCCTGCATAAATGTTTAAGATGCACAGTTGTCCTTTTGCATAATGTTGTTTTTGACAAAGCAATCCTTCTTGAAGGTATTTTTGATCTAATTTGGACAAACATTTTCTTGTCCTTCTTTCACACTTGATGCAGCCTCTAGCTTATAAAAACAGTATTCAAGTGCCAAGGGTAACCCTACAACCTATGAAACCCTAGTAACCTAGTGGACAACTCCTTAGACTTGGCCTTTGGCTGAAAGATTGACTTGGGGTCTGTAGGTGTAAAACAGAGCTTTTGACAAACTTATGCATTGCAGACCCAAAACTGTTGATCTTGATTTATCTAAAGATCCTAGAGAGGTAATTTGAGACCACCAATGCTTGAGGAATTTGGTGAATAGGGGAAAAAATAGGCTGGTTGGTAATCTTAGATGTCAAGTGGAGAGGTTAGGCAAGGTAAAAGAGAGTGTTGAGGTCAAAGGTTGCAAAACATAGTGAATATGAGTGGAATGAGCCCATGATGGGTCTTCTAGGAGTGGTAGGATGACCATGACATGGTAGAGTAGTAAAACAATGAAACGTTTATCCTAAGGATAATGAAGGCACTGAGATTTCTAAAACTCACAATATTCATGAATCTTGTTTTTAGAAATCTAGGACTAACATGTAGTCATCTTTAGATAGTAAAAATTACTAATGACTAACAGCGTGAAATCCAACAACACTAAAACTGGACAGTTTCTCATCACCTCTTTGAGCCTATCAAAATTCCCTATGCGTTGTGTTCATCCAACTAAATGCCCCCTTCTTGGTAAGATCTGTGACAAGTGCAGCAATTTGGGAAAACCCCTTGATGAACTTTTGGTAGTAGGTGTAGATGCCTACAAACCCCCGAAGCTCAGTCACGTTCTTCGAATCTGGCTAATCACGGATGGCCCTGATCTTCTCCTCGTGGACCCTCACTCCATCCACACCAATGTATGCCCCAAGTAGAGCATCTCTGTCAATCCAAATTCTCATTTGTAGAGCTTAGCATAAAAATGATTCTCCTCCAAAATGTGCAATGCAACCTCAATGTGTTGTAGGTGCTCCTCCCACGTCCAACTGTATATCAAGATGTCATCAAAAAATACCATCACAAATTTCCTCAGTTGACCACAGAATATATGGTTCATGCAAGACTGGAAAGTGGCTGGTGCACTGGTTAACCCAAAGGGAATCACCAAAAACTCAAAGTGGTCGCAGTAACATCTGAAAGATGTCTTGGGGACATCCTGGTCCCTCACTCGAAACTAATGGTAACCCGGCCTCAAATCAATCTTCGAGAAGAACTTCAACCCCCTCAACTCATCAATTTGTGAGATGGGGTATCGGTTCTTGTTGGCTTGAGGGGTCCTGACCCAGGTTCGGTGTGCAAGGTTTGCCAACAAACCCCTATACTAATGGCCCTTTCGGCAATGACCTGCTTTCACAGGTCACAGTCTCACTGAAGCAGTATGGGTGGGTGCTGGAACCAAGTTTCAACACCCTGAGAAAGGAAGGGTAAGGAAAGCAGGGCTGCGTTCTGTTCATATTACCGCGTTTCTTCGCAGGGTTAATTATGTATCTATTTGCATCCACATGCACTAGATCTACAATTATATGCTTTTCATAACATCAACACAACATTATATAAATAGAGCAGAATAGATCTAGATCCAAGCATTCAATACACAGACTTTCGCAACAGAAAGACAGAAAATATATAACACAGTAATTATCAACAGTCCATACAACAGTACTCACGGATTCATATCTCTAATAATCCTTCGCATTCATTCATTCATAAACCTTCCTTACAATTCCCTTCCCAACCTGCGCACACTGCAGCAGGTTCCGCACACAGCTGGACTTGGATCTCCTCGCACACAACCAGCAAGAGTCTATTCCCCAAAACACAAACCGATAGCTTAAACAACAGATCGCATCAATAGCTCATCCATTCCTATCCTTTACAATCCAAAATGCATCTCTATTTATAACAATCTAGACTCAACGTTCCTATGGTCCACAACCCATGGTTTTCGGACCCCTAGTTTACCCTTTGACCCATTACAAAGCGTTCGGGGCTTTGACCCACCCCAAAACCCATATTCTATATTAAATATAATAAAAAGTAATCAAAATGGACCAATTTCGCAGATTGTTAGGAGACCCTGTTCCAACAGTTCTTCATGGTATTCTTGTTGAGATCCTGATAGCCGATGCACATCCTCAGTGTGCCATCCTTCTTCTTCACCAGTACAACAGAAGAAGAAAATGGGCTAGTGTTGGGTCGAATGTGTCCCAACGCTAAGAGCTCATGAATAGCTCTCTCAATCTCATCCCTGTAGGCTTTAGGATGCCTATAGGGTGTAGTAATCACGGCCTGGATTCCCTGCTCCAACTCAATGGTGTGCTCAAACCCATAATCCGGTGGCTTCCCTAGTGGTATATCCCCAAAACCTGTAGCGTATATGTCCAAAATCGACTGCACATCTAGGTGTGTGGCCTGTCCTGTAAACCCTGCCTATGAAACACGCAGCTCTAATGCCCACTTTATGTCTCCCTTCCAGAAGTCTTCCTCCATCCGATGTGCTAAAACTATTTGTGGCGGATAAGTGTGCATGCCCTGAATCATCTCATGCTTCCCAATCTTCTTGTCTGTCCACTCCATCTCCAAGGTCTCCCAGTTTGTAGTGACCTTCCCCAACGTGATCAACCATTGCACTCCCAGTATCACGTTGGTGTCCATAATGTCCACCACAAAGAAATGATCTGTCACATTGTAATTCCACATAGTCACTGCCAAATTCAGCACATACCTGGCACACTGCATAGTTCTGGCACCTGGTACCAGCACTGAAAATCCATCAAAACTCTCTATCGATATGCTCCTCCACTCTACCAACTTCGCATCAATAAAATAGTGGGTAGCCCCACTGTCAAGTGCTACTGAAACACGTTGTCTGTGCTCAGTACCTCGGACCCGCAATGTCAAGTATATGGGAACCCCTCGCAAAGAAGCAAGGACTCCCCCAGTAGGTGCAAACGTTGCCCCTCCTACTCCTAGTGGTGGAGGTGGTGGATGATCCCCTCTCTGTACTATAATGTTGTCTCCTACCTCCATCTCCTCATATGCATCCTCTTCCCCATCACTATCGGAGAGGAGCTCTATGTAGTTTGCTTTCCTAGTAGCACAATGATGCCCCGATGCCCACAACTCCTACCATGTGAAGCATAGATTCTTCCGTCTCAGGTCTCTCTAGGTCTCATCATCCAAAGGCCCCCAGCCTTGGTTCCCCCTCAAAGATGGAACCCTCGTGTCCTTCCCCTTTAGCTGAAATTTCGGTCTCTGGGGGAAAGGAGCTCTAGTCTTGGGTAGGGCATCCTGTAAGTCCCTCATCCTCCCAACTGCATCATGAAGTGTAGCACGCCTCGTAGATCTAACTAACCCACACAAAGTTTCTTCCAATCGACCAATGAACATGTATATCATCCTGGTTGAGGACAAGTCAGGTAACATCACAGAAAGCCTCAAGAACTCGAAAATGTAGGTGTACGGGCTCTTCGTTTGTTTGAGCTTGGTCATCTCAACAAAGTTCTCTTCCATATCCCTCTGATCAAACCGCTCTACCAATCTATGTGTAAACTTTGCATACGTTGTCACAGCTGAGTGACCAAGCATGGCCATCTCGTGGAACCACCAATCATGGGCCTCTCCCTCTAGGTGCAACACTGCCACCTTGATGGCCTCTCCCTCTTCCATCTGATTGAGTTGTAAATAGATATCCAGCTTCTCCACCCAATTCTTTGCCGAACACTTGGAGGATCCGTCAAATGTTGGCAGTAAAAATCTACCCACTATACGCTATACATCCCCATATTGTGTGTATCTGCCACCTCCGTTTTAGTTACGGGGTATAATGTCCTTGAGTTGCACAAATTCATGGAAAGTGAGAGCCTCACCAAACTCACACCCATAGGACTGATACTCGGCAAAATAATCCCCCATGTGATTCGGCTCTAGTTCCTGAGGTGCTCCTGCTCCAGTGCCTGTAGCTAGAAATGTGGGCATCATGGAATGTGGGGGAGTAAGTGATACAACCTGCTGCACTATGAGCTTCTCTTGCAAGTGGTGGGAAGTGTCGAACCCTTCTCCAATGTGAAAACCCCTTGGGGTTTCACGTTGTCTCTAATTAGAGGTAAACTTCTACCCCATCTCTTTTATCCTCCTCGATAGCTCCTGCATAGACTTTAGGAGAAGTTCCCCAAACTCCTTTCCTTCATATTTCTTCTCTGCCATTGGTTCCTCCTCTTCCACTACAGGAATGTGATCATCGGCCAGGGAAAATTTTAGGGGCTAATATTCACAAGTGGGCTAATTTTCCATGTTTTTTCCAAAAGAAAGATTTGATAATTTCCATTTTTTCCAAAAATATTCGCCCAAATTTTATAGTATATAATTATTTTACCTTAAAAATCACCAAAATTTTATACAGAGCAATATAAAATCATTATAAACCAGATCATTTTTATATAAATATCACTAAACATTTTATAATTTTCATATTAGAAGCTAGTAAGTTTCACCAAGGTTTCTAAACTTTAAGATAAATTTCCATCCTTAAAATTTTCCCTGGGTCACCATCTCCAAAAGTGGCCCCAAGCCTCCGCTCGTGGTCCTTGTACCTCCTTCCCCGATAAGTGATATATGGTTTTCCTGCTGGTGTCATAGACAATCTTCTCCACAAGTTGAGCCAAGTCTATGAGCTTTGATACCACTGTAATATTCCAAGTAGAAATAAACAACAATATAAAGCAACATAAACAAGAAACTACAGCAAATAGAGAGTCATCACATAAATAATAAAGAAACATAAAAAATAAACTACAGCAAATAGAGAGTCATCACATAAATAATGCAAAATATGGAGAACGTTGAGCCATTTTATTATATAACTGAAAGATAAAATGAGTACAAAGGTGATCAAAATGATGGCACCTTGGTTTGCACAAGGCAAGCTGGAAATACTCTCAGAATGCTTAAGGAGTGGTTGCTCTATCAGTGACTGCGTTACCTCAAAAATGTTGTTGATGCTGTTATCGGACTGTTGCTACTGCTGGAATAGTATGGCTCTTTTGGGATGTTCCCCTACTCAGAAAAATACGAAACTCTGGGAATAAGCTCTTCTCCAAATGTCCAGAAAAGCCCAGAAATGGATTTCAGAATGGATGACCACAGAATTTCACCTCCCTTGAGAAATAATGCTATCCCAGCGAAATACGTTGGCTCTGAATGAATCTCTACAAATAGTGGCCTCCTCTACCAAAATTATGGAATATCTATGGGTTGATCCCTTCTCACTATCCCGGGCTGAATACCCTGATGAATCTTCAATCCCGGCACTACCTCCTCCAAGAGCTGCGTGATCTCTCCCTGAGACTACGCTGCCCAAGCAAGTGTGTAATCCCTGGTTGAAGATAATATGGCTCCCACTTGAAAATCAATAGATAGAACTCCTCACCCAAGTAGGCACTCGAAGTCCCCCGAGGCTGAGGTTGGGATCTCCGCTCGAAGACACCCAGTGTGCTGAACAACACTTGCAGACTTTTCTCAATAGCAAAAGTGTGCTCATTGTCAAGATACACCATAGATGCATAATCGAATGAATAGATGAGGAGCCTCTTCCCATTTTTATTCTTGGAGAGCCTTGCTCTCACCTAGGCCCCACCAAAACTGCGTTGTCCCTCTTGGCCCACATTGTCCCTCTCTTTCTGCACTGTCATGGGCCCACGCTGCCACTTTGACCTCCTGGGTCCCATGCTGCCAAATGATAATGTGCTCAAGTGACTTTAGGGAATTTTTATTTCCTAAGTGTAGGCTAAGTATCTTCTCACCCACTTGATTAACTGATTTAACTTTATAAAAAATTAAATTGGCCAAAAATTAATATTACCATTTAGCTGTTGTTAATTGGGAATATTACAGACTCGCCCTCAATTCAATGTCTGAAGACTATTGGTTCTTTGTCCAGGGCATCCTGGGAAGAGAGAAGTTATCAGACTAGGAAGCAATGTGGGCAACTCTTCAGCAAGAAGAGATGAGGGGAGATCTACTCAAGTGCAAACTTGATGGTAGTAGCAGCAGTGGGTCGAAGCCCAAGGAGCAAGAGGAAAATGCAATCCTTGCATCAAAGGGGCATCAGGAGTATCAAAGATGAAAGGATATCTCAAATATCAAGTGCTTCTGGTGTGTCAATTTGGGACTGTTAATTGTCCTTGCCGCCTACACCTACCTACAAGTTAGTGGAAAAAACCTTCAACCCCACAAGGTGTGGTTGGTGGAAAGGAATTCAAAGAAGGATTTTTCACCTACTCTCGACTCTCTTCGTTTAAGTTATCTCCTAAGTTAGCTATGGGGGGTGGTCCCTAATAAAGAAAAATAATTTAAATATTTTGAGTTTTAAAGAGAATTATTAGAGTGAAATTGGATTAATTTTAATGATTTATGAGCATTTTATGAGAATATTGAAATAATAATATCAAACCATTCAACCATTGCCTTAAATAACATGCTCAAGAATAATTCTCAAAGAGATGAGAACACAATAATCCTAAAACAGAAACAAAAGATGTCAGCACAAGATATTTGCAGGAAAAGAATGATTACAGGATAACCAAATCACAACATTTAAACATATCTTGTCATAGTTAGAAACGACCAAAAATTTAGACGATGAAGATGAAATTAAACTTTGAAAATATAGAAAGTAGGCATCACACTACTTGCATGAGATCAATGACCATAAAAAGGGAAATGTGATGAAGAGTGAACTTGGTTCATTTTAGTTAAACTTACTCTACAAAAAATATTTCAAATCAAGTCTTCAATCCCCAGACCTCACCCTCACCCAAATTATGTGGATCTCATAGTGAGGATTCAATAGGGGAGTAGAGGGTCCCTATAGGTCTATACAACCAACTTATGTTGGAGGTAAGTTTTAATGAGTTTCTTGTGTGAAATGAATGTTGACTAATCCCAAAATGATACATGAAAATTTTTCACAAGGGATGAGATGGTGATTACTTGCAATAATAAACCAAACTTTGAGAGAAACAATAGACTTATGTGTGTTGTAACATTTAATGGCAAGTGGAATGAGATAAGTTCTTATAAAAAAGTCGCTTCAATGGTTCCTCAACATGCATGAAGCATAAACATTAAATCAATGGAATTTTTCCAACCATGCGAATTTGCTCACACATAAAAAGATATTTTGCTCAAATTTGTAGCATTGGGGCTTATGCATATAATTTTAATTTAAGGGAAATTTATTTAGATGGATGTAGAGTGCATTAGTTATTAATTCATTAGCATGCATAAAATGAAAATTTAGAAAATGAATCAATCCACCCAAGAAATTCCTTCCTCTTCAACCAAGGAAGGGAGATACCATGGGAAAAATATCCCAAGCTCCCTCAAGCAACAAAAGTTATTTTATTATTGATTACAAGTGAGAAAAACAACCTTTAAGAAGACTGCCCAAAAGGAGGTCCTTCTATGAATAAAGAGCTTGGAAAAAGGCTTGATCCCCTCCTCAAAAATTCACAACACAACTTATGGAGAACACCTTCAAAATATGAATTTTTCAAGGCTCCGAGGCCCATGGAAAAGATCAAGTTTTTTTTTGTCCAAAAGGTGCTTACGGCCTCCCTAAAACTTCATTTTTAAGTAATGGGAGCCTTCACATGCAAGGAGGATCAATCACCTTTTGCCATTTTTTCCTCAAGCTCCTCATTCACGCTCAAGCTTGTGGGCTGCGAAATAAAAACAACCACTAGCTTGAAATAAAAAGGATCTAAAATACAACTTAATATACAAAGGCACTAACTTAAGGAATGGGAGCAAACCCCCATTCTTTATTAGTATAGAAAAACGCTCTTGAAGTAGCAAATATGACTTTAAGACGTTCTACAAATGGAAATTTTTACATTTTATAATTGGAAATAGACGATCAAGTAGCTAGAGAACGAGAAACTTCATCTTTGTCTTTCTTTAATGCAAAACTTGGGGTTGAAAGTAACTGAATCTTGGATCATTTTTAATCTAGGAGTGAGTTGATCTATTTGAGACTTCTCCCACGCCCAGATGGATTTCATGCACACAATACGAATAAATATTACCTACACACTTAAACAAATATTAGTCTGCAAAATGATTAAAGCATCATAATGAAATAGATAAACCAAACATTCCTCCGAAAATGACTTGGCAGGCTAATTTCTAAAATAATACTCTGAATCAATGATGCATGCAAGATAGCTTGCACGCATCAATCCAAGCTATATGGAAATTGTAAACTAATATTGATCAAGCATGTAAACGAATTCAAATACAATAGTAACAATATGGAAATAAATCACCTCATAACACCAAGATAGCATCCGCTAAATAGCCCAAAGGCTTGATTTTATTGATATACAAAAATGGCAGAGTTCCTCAAGTCAAATAGCTCATAACATGATACAATATGAGAGTCCATGGCTCCATTATATAAAAATTTGGGAGAAAATTCCAATGAAGAACCAAATTCCAAGTGGTGAGAGGGAGGAGATCACAAGGCAAATTCGAATTTGATAAGTGGAGCTCCATCGTTAAGTGTAAAAATTAGATTTTGGCAAGTGGACATCATTTTCTTCTTCCCTTATGTGCCAAATTCGAATTTAATGATGGAATGACAAGTGAATATGGGTGGTAACCCATTTGGAGAAACTTTCCCACAAAAATATCCACCAAATATTCTCCCAAACCCCCCCAAATGTGCATTAACTTCACAAATTCGAATTTCCAAGTAGGTAGTTCTCATTTAATGCTAGAAATTCGAATTTATTTGAGCACATGCCATTTCCTTGATTTTAGGAGTTCACACCCTATGACTTAACTTTAACTCCACCATAATTTTCCACCTCATTTCCACCTCATTTAGCATGTGTGCATATTTATTTTCTCCATTTATTAAAGTTATGGCTTAATTAATTCCCAGATTTCCCACTAAACTTAGGAAAAGTGGGTTTTGAGGGTTCAAAACACATTTTTAACCCCTAAAAGTGTGTCATAGTATATATTTGAGGGTGAAAGGTGTAATTTTGATTACTCATACCCCATACAACTTCTTTGGGCAACACTTATTACAATTCAATTGCAATTTTTATTTCAATTTTTGACTTGCTGGAAATCTTAAAAATTAAAAAATCACTACCTAGACCTAACCAAATTCCACGAAATTTTTTATGTGATCTAGTATGGTAATATGCATTGACTCTAGATAGTAGGACTCACCCAAGTCCTCACCATCAAGCCATACTCCAGCTTTGGTGTAAAATTGGAGGAAAAAACACAATTAATTATTAAGTCCTGATATGGAAATGATAATTAACCGACTGAAAAAAACTACCTAGAGTAATACTCCCTTGTTGGCAAGGTCCCAAGTTACCTAGGCCTGTTACAGACTCAATACTGACTCAAATTCATCATTAATAGCATTACTTATTATAATTCCTAGTAGGGCGTGGAATTTGGGTACAAGAGAAAATGATAAGAAGTATAAGTAGAGTTTAAAAAATCTGTTAAAATGATGATATCTAATAGCACAAGTGTCCTTTGGTTCATCCTTGGGCATGGATTATTCATATAGTCATCAGGTTCCACTCTAGTGGTCAACATTTGACTCCATATGGGGATGCAAGCTATATATGAAGTGATAGTGTTCAAGAACCTGGAATCTGCATCCACCATCCATTCAAAGTATCATAAAACTAAATCAAGTACAGAAATGGAATTTTTATACTAAGAGAATAATTTATTCATGAAATAAATCTACTTAAACAAAATTTACAAGGGATAAGGTTAGAAATATGATACAAAAAAAAAAAATCTCCATGGCATCAGATGTCCTCAATGAAGTTCATGATGAGAAATTGCCTACTTTCAGGCATATCCATGGGCTACTTTCCTGATGTGCCCTATCCAATTTTGAATATCTTAGGACTTTGATCCGTCCCAACACTGTGTTGTACATGGTCATCAGATTTACCAAATCCTTTCTATTTTTTTCTTTTTTCTTAATAGATTGTGATGTTGATGTGATCAAAGCAGACCTTTCTACCTGATCTTGAAGATGCTCAGATGGAGAATTTGAAGTATCCAAGACTTCAATGACCTGCCTTTCTCCATTATGCATCTGCTCTGGCATGGGTAATGGAAAAATATCATAATTATAAACTTGATTCCCCTTAGTTTCCTTGTTATCCAGGTCACCTTCAATTAGCCATTTTCAATGGAAGAAATGACCTCTCCTCATAATGAGATGAAGCTTTCTTTATAGGATGGGGAGGCTTATGATCTGTTTCTTTGTTCTTTTCCCATTTGTCATCTGACCTAAGCTGGAATTTTTGTACTTGTAATCTGTAATATTCCCTTTTTTGGTGTCACCTATGATAGGGCTAGGATGGACTTTCGGAGTTAGGAGCAGACAGGTCACAGGTACAGGTTGGTGTCATCAGAGGGCCCAGGGGCTTTCTGGAGGAGTTTTGAGGAGTTTCTATGTGGTCAGGTGGCATTCGCTTGATGTATTCCATCATCCGAAAAATACTTGCAAATTTAGTAAAATATCCCATTTGGGGATATTACAGAAATATCAGAGCATGAATATCCCCAAATGGGATATTTTACTAAATTTGCATGAATTTACTTAAACCCGAAATTATGCCGTAAAATCAACACGCATTTAACAAAAGGTTGCCATGTAAAATAAAACACATAAAACACTACAATCCAATACCACATAGAACAGGAAGAATCTCAACTTTTATTATAAATAATAACGGGGTTTACAAATAGATCTGACCCAGAAAGAGCTGAGATGCAAAACTGACCAACAATACAATCTGCTGCACTGCTACACGGCGATGGCCTCCAAAACTGAATTGTTGCACTCTCCCTCCGGCAACAACTACCACTGAATCCACTGAAGCACCTGTTGAAGATCTGAATGATCCTCACTCCTATATCCCTGAAGCTCTGCGAAACTTCTGAATGAATTCTCCTCAAGGAGAGTTGGGGTTTCGTCCAACACTCACAAATCACCCGAGGGTTTCCGTCCTAGGGCTACGACTAAAGTAGAGAACCACGTCTCAAACCTCTCATACAAGAAAATGATATGATCCAAAGATATCCCTCAATGGCCTCCTCCCTTTCTTTTATAAATCTCTTGGAGCCTTCTAGAGCTTTATTTTATTATTATTTTATTCATGGAGCACTTTTCCCTTTTATTAAAATATTCATTTTTAATGCATAAAAGAGTAAATCGGCTACCACGTCTCCTCTGGTCACTGAAACTCTTTTCCAATAGTCCCATCATGTAGGTATCCTTGTCCCGGATCCAATGAGATATTACACTAAGGTGTTCTATCATGTATTCCTCCCTAAATGCCACCTTGAGCGTAATTAACTGAGTTAAGCCCAAAAATAACTCAATTTTCTGAAACTTGTCGGAATGCATCGGAACGAAAGGCAAGTTGTTCGGATGATGGAATACATCAAGCAAATGCCACCTGACCACATAGAAACTCCTCAAAACTCCTCCAAAAAGCCCCTGGGCCCGTTGACGACACCAACCTGTATCTGTGACCTGTCTGCTCCTAACTCCGGAAGTCCATCCTAGCCCTGTCATAGGTGACACCAAAAAAGGGAATATTACATAATCTTTCCATTTCCTCCAACCTATTCCGAAAAGTGATCTGATTAGCCTTCATAACATTTATTTCCTTAGCATGATTTGTTTCCATGGTGTTGATTAATCACACTTGTTTTTCTTCCTAGCCCTGTCATACGTGACACCAAAAAAGGGAATATTACAGACCTTCCGCCCCAAGATTTCTTGCCCTCAAGCAATCGAAATATGTGGGCCACTCTGTTGGCCTGATGCAACTGAGACCCAATGCCCGGATCCCATACAAACCCCTGGGTGCTGCTATGCACCTGTGTCAAGCCACCCTGAATAGACCTCTCAATGCCAAGATCCCAAACTGATCTCTCACAGTACCTGTCATCAAACAATCCTCCAAAATCCCAATGCCACCATGGCCAATCATCCCCCAAGTCCTCTGTCTCGGACTGCACACTACCTCTGGCTATAGTGGTTGCCCCATGAAGCGAAGAATAGCCAACATGCATCAATGCTCCATGGCTCCTGCTGTGTTGTAGCTCTGACTGTACACGCTTCCCCACCAACTGCGTACCAACTCATCACCTCTCTCCAATCCAACCCTTGACTCAATTCAATGCTAACCTTGCTTTCTCGAAGTCGAGATGGAATAATGAAGAACTATTGACATGTGTCCCACTTCCAATAGGAAACTATAGTATCTGTCATGTCTACGAGTCCCTGCTCCGCTATGCTCTTGACTAAGAATATCGTACCATCAATAGGATACCAACTCATGATCTCCTGCCAATCTATCCCGAAAGAAGAATCAAATGTAGTGACACCTACATGCAGAACAAGTCTGGTGTGAGGTCTCTAGTCCATACTCAACTCGTGCTGCCTCATCTCGTCTGCCGACAAGATCTGCCTACAAAAGAAAGCCCCTCTCTCTATAATTGGCCAATGTGGGCAAGATATGCTGGAAGCCCCATCAATGTACTCTTGGAGTGCCCCACTCCTTGAAAGTGGTGCAGTCCTGCTAATTGTATGTGCATCTACCGACACCTCATCAATGGGTCGGCCCAAAGATGGATGCACCACCATCTCCAACAACTCCTCCCTCTTCCGATCAGAAATGTCATACTCCTGCTGTCTACTAGCCTCCCGCAGAACTATCCCATCAACCTCCAACATCTCCTGAGGATGAGTATCTGAAACTACTATCACTGTACTAGATGCCTGTGCATCTATCCGCTCCTCCTCAATGGCTGACCCTAAGGTTAGCCGCACATCCACCACCGACTCAATTTGAGCCTCCATTTGGCTCTCCCCCAATGGACTATCATGCATGATATGCATAGCCTCCTCCTCAGCTGACTCATGCTCCACCATATGTTGCTCCGGCTGAATCATCACAAGTGACTCATCATCCTGAATATCTTCCATCGAATCCCCTGACTGCTCACCCTACACACTGGAAGACAAACCCGGCCTACTGTCATCAACTCCAGATGACTGCTAATGTTCCCTAGAAGTATCCTCATATGACCCCATGGACTCGTCTGAAGAAGAGTCCTCGTCTTGGCATACAAAATGAATGTCCTCTTGCTCTACCTCTGTCACATCATCTGCATCACTCAAGCGTGAGTGATCAGGCCTCCAAGGTTCTTTGCAGATGAAGCAAAGTCCCTTCCTCCTCAACTCATTCTTGATGCTTGATCCACCAAATTGGAGTAGCTCCTCACTGGTCAACACTCTCCTGAAACACCCAATGTTTTGCTCAACCAAACTCTCGGCCAATTTATAAGAAACAGGTGAAACCAATTGTTCTCTCCTCCAAATGGTCAACAACCTGGTCTGCAACATCCTGCAAATGTCATTATTATTACCCATGACTCCAGCCATGATTTCTAAGATCTTGATCCTCTTCTCAATGGAAAGACCCCAGATGTTATGTAGATCTTGAAGATTCTCTTCTATTAGTTGGAAAAATTTCTCCATAATGTCATCATTATAAGGAAGCATAGGTGAAGTTATTCTGATAATCTCACTGAGACAAGAAGCTACTATAAGTCTGATTCCTTCACAAGGATGCTCCAAGAATCTTGGATGAATCAAAGCAAGCATTTGTTGGTTTGAGTGCCCAATTTAGGACCCTCAAATCTGATTGGCTCACTTTAGGAAGATGTGATTCTAGCTTCTCCAAATTAAGGAAAGTTTTTGTGGTCATCTTTAGGTTCTTCAAATCAGATCCAAGTGCAAAGAGCCAATTCCCTACCTCAAACTCTTTTTGCAAACCCCTTATTTGCTCTAGTTGTAGGATGGCATGTATCCCCTTTGAAAAGGGTTTGTTGTTTGGTTTTTCTCTTTGAGCCAAGGAAGCATTGCAACTCCAAGCACCTTGTGCAAGTGATTTTTCAAACTGTAGCTGGGATTGAATTCTTTCCAAGTCATTAAAGCTTTTTCTAAGATTTTTGCACAAATTGGGCTCTAGCAAAATCATTTTTGAACAACAAGACAAATTCATCCTAGCAAAGAAATCTAAACAATCTTAGATGAGAAAAATGTTTCCCCAGATGTAAGGAAATGATCTCTCTTGAAGCTTTGCGTCAACTTTGGAACTTCTGCAATTGCTTGCTGGAAGAAACCCTTGTTTGAGCCTCCCAAGGTGCTCAGAAAATTCTGCCAAATTAATCTTGGGCTCTCCACTACAAACCAAGAAAAACCCAGAAATTATTTTGACAAATACGACCAGTCACCTAGGACCCAAAATTTAATTTTACTCCTTCCCCACTAGCTGCCAAATAATTTTGTATGTTTGGGACACAAAAATTATACAAAATTAAGAGCCAACTCCTTGACCTATGGCCGACAAAACCCAGAAATGTTTTGGGATAATTATGATTGACCAAAAATGTTCAAATAGTGGGAAATCCTAGCTAAACCAACAATTTTCTCTGCTATAAGAATGACGATTTCAAACCCGAATATCGCCCGCAAAATTCTGAATTTTTTACCACGAACTCTTTTCAAAAAACTGAGAAAACCCAAAAATGGTTTTTCCAAATCCCGATTGACCCCAATAGCAAGTTCCTCCAAAAACTGCATTGCTGCTCCGAGACTACAGTGTTGCATGACTTCAGCCTCTGATTTATCCACTGAAAATTGCTCAGAAAATTCTAGGAATTTGGGAAGGTGATCCCTACCCAAAACCCAAAAAACCCAGAAAGGGTTTCCTCTAATTCTAACCTTCAAAATATGACCCTTTGTAGTTTGGCCCTCTTCCAATTTCGTTTTTTGGTACTGTCGCTGTTACTGTCAATCACTGCTCTCCAAAATCCCAGCCAACCTCCTCAAATGGCTCTCCTATCAATCTCCCAACACCCCAGCTCTAAAATCCCACCAATGTAGCTCCCACAAATGAGCCTCCTCCAATGACTGCGTAGGCCCTTCTAACCAAAACAGCTGCAACCGAAAATGGAAAATATGCACGCTGAGCCAAGATCGAGGCTCTGATACCATTGTAATATTCCCAAATGGGATTGTTGTCGCACACATTGTCCAGGCACTGCGACAACGGCTCAGATTGGGGGCTGTCACCTTTATCCCCAATCTCTCTATTTAAGCTGTCTCCTTGCAGGGCAAGGGAGGTAGACCCTTTTAGAAATGAGGATGACAAATCCAAGAGACACAGCTAAAACATCAAATACTTATAAAATGAACGAGATTCCACAGATCTAGATTAGATATCACGTTTAAGACCAGTGCCTTATGGAGTCAAACAGAATCTCGTTATGCAATTATAAACATTAGTGTGATTAGCTGCTTGCTTATTAAAACACGTTAATGATATTCAATGAAAGATACAACAACCATGAAACAATACGATGAAAATGCCAGGATTTAAAATGTTTCAATTAATTTCAATCCAGACAAATCAAAGATTTTATATAGTCACTCTTAAGATAAAATTTCAAAAGCTCATTTGACCATGGAAAATTTGAAATTTTTTTATATTTTTGGATTTTCTAGATTTTTTAGGATTTTTTTGAAAAAAAAATTTATTTTTTTATTTTTTATTATTTTTTGAATCTAAAATAAAAAAAATCTAAATCTAAGTTAAAACTTAAATCTAAATTCTAAAATTAGATCTAAAAATAAAATAATCTAATTAACAAAAATGAGAATCTAAATTAAAACTAAAAGTTAGAATCCTAAAACTATGATCTAAATCACAAATTCAATTTTAAACTAAGTTAGAATTAAATTAAAACTAAATTAAACTCTAAAATTAATAAAAATCGAAATTAAAAATCTAACTTACCCTAAAGTCGAATTAAACAAAGGATCTAACTACAATATTGAAATAAATCAAAATCGAATATACAAATCTAACTCTAAAACTGAACCAACGCATATACAAGTTTGAAAGTTTCTTGACGCGGGTTTTATAATTTGCTGTTGTCGTTTTGCAGGCCAGTGGAGTCGACGGCTCGAATGGAGGTAGCCACGAAGGCGGGCAGAAGGTTGACTGAGCTGGATGGAGAATGATGCAGACGGCAGGCAAAGAGAGAACGCAGGTCGAAAGCCACACTCCTTTTTTTTTTTTATGCGTTTTGCAGGAGCAGACGGGAAAGAAGAGTGATGGAGGAAAAGGGTTCGATGCTGGAGCTGATTGACTGCGTGAAGGTCGATGAAATGGGATGAGGGCGTAGATCGATATCAATAAAGATGAGTTGAGAGGGTTCGATTGGCAAAGAAATGAAAGTCGAATGGAGGGGAGAAGAAAATGTCTGCGTGATTAAAACCCAGTACGCACAAATTCCGCCCAGATAAATTAAAATTTCTTCATTTAAGCTCAGATTTTATTCACAGTAGGAATTTGAGGCCAGATCTGGCCTTTGGAGGCTAGATCTGCCTTAGATCTAAAAAAAAATTCTGATTTGAACCCTGAAACTGTAAGAAGCCAACCTGATCTGAAGGTACACACCAAGAAACGATTAAACCCTCACAATCCTAAAAAATTTACAAATTTACAACTAGTTTACAGATTTCAAACCCTCATGGTTAGATTTAAATCCGTTTTAGCACAATTTTTAGAGATTTAAAATTTTAGTGACAGGCACAAGCCT
The DNA here is from genome assembly GCA_034641835.2 of Pinus albicaulis. Classification (NCBI taxonomy): domain Eukaryota; kingdom Viridiplantae; phylum Streptophyta; class Pinopsida; order Pinales; family Pinaceae; genus Pinus; species Pinus albicaulis. Next base: position 1,883,483,615 of record CM076578.1, read on the forward strand.
TCGAAACCCTGCAAAATCACAAATATCGTAAGATAGACCTGAAATTTAACAAATAAAGAGCTTATCAGATTTATGCTTATTGAGAGTCGGCTGGTCCAACCGAAGACTTCCCCAGACGCCCAATCTTAAAAAAAAATTTCCCTGCACACTTAGATCTGAATCTTAGATTGATAGAGATTTAAGAAAACAACATGAGACCTTTGCAGAAAAATCAGAATGTTATTTTATAAACCCAGAAAACTGCATAAGATACCTATATGCAGATTAATCCATGAAGGCCATCAACCATAAAATACAAGAAACAAAGTAGCAGAGTTTAGAGACAATTCACCCCATAGATCTGAGAAGGAACATCCAGATTTGTAACCCCAAAGTCTTTATGCTTTATTCCTTAAAAGTTTACAAGAGCTTCTAAGAGCAAGTGCACGATCCTGAGATCGGATGACTCAAGAATGAGAAAGACCTCTAAATTTATAGGACAAGATCTCTAACGGCTAGTTTGGATGATCCTCGTCAAAATAATCTCAACCGTTCAAAAGATTTAATTATCTTTTAATCCGGAGCGTTGAAATTAAAATTTTGGGGAAAAAACGAATTTATCCTTTAATTCAATTTTAATTAACTCAAAAATATTATTTTTGAGTTAATTACCCCAAAATTTTGACCTTGACTTAACCACCAAGGCCCAAGGGTCCAATATTTCTTAAAATTCTCAATATTCCCTTGGCCCGGGGCTTTCAAAATCATTTTCCAAGGACCCACAAATTTTTCCTTTAAAGATTTAATCCTAACTTAGGACCCTAAATTAATTAAATTTCTGGTTTAAGAATTTATTAATTAATTGACCAGAAAATTTAATTAATTGATAAGAGGGGATTATAATTATGTTTCCAACCCTCTTTTACATGAGATAATACATTTACATACATGAAGGGGGAATACCCATTCGTATAGACCCTCAAATAAATACCCAATTCTGCGACTCAAAACATGATCTAGTAGACCAAGTAGTTGAAACTACTTTTACAAGGAATCAATAAAAAACACTAGGACTGACTTAGCATGCTGATGACAAATTCCACCCTAGCTTTGGGGTGAGGCTGGAGGGAAAAACTTTGCCGATCACTTATGTGAATCAGTGAGACAAAATCCCTCCTAGGATAGAGATAATCAACAACATACTAGGCTTACCTAGGTTGTTACATACATTGGCGGTCTTACTTAGATCATTTACATCATAACATGCGGAATGGGTTTACATCATTTGCAAAACTGTCGACTGATGACTGATGATGGAATCTGAATGGCGCAACCACGTCGAACATGAAGAATCCCATTTGAAAAATGGGGGTGTACTGCTATGGGGTCGTTGACAAAGTGTGGTCAACATCTGGCTCTACTTGGGGACACGTTGCTTCATCGAAGGAATGTGAGAATCCAGAATCTGCATCCAAGCAACACACAAGATTACATAAGTAGCGTCCATCCAAATATCATATAACATTAAGTACATGAAAAGTAAAAGCTCTTCTTTTATTCATTATTCTACTTAACATGAAAAATAAATCTACTCTAACTACAAAACGAAATGCGGAAATAACGAGGAATAGGGTTAAAAATACAATACAGAGGATGCCCTGTGGCATCAGATGTGCTCAATATAGTGTATGCTGAGCATTTGCCTACTTTCAGGTAAGTTTGTAGGCTGCTTTTCAGATGTGCCATGTTTTTTATTGATTCATCATTATTTGCTTTCATGGCCATGAAGAGCTTTTGCATACAGTTAATCTCCTTCTTATGATTTTCTTCCATGATCGTCATTTCCTTAACATGTTTTTCTTCCATGGCAATTATTTGATTGGAGTGATTAAATTCCATGATCTTTAACCTGTTTTCCATGACATTTTTTTCATGTGCATGACTTGCTTCCATGGAAGTTATCTTATTTTGAAGATTGATTTGGTTAGCTTCCATGTTTTGAATCATTTGCATATGATTGGGTTGCACATCCTTAATCATTTGAGCTGGTTCCTTAACCTGACTTTCATGATCTTCTATATGCACGTGATATTCCTTACCAACAACATTAATTTGATAGCTCAACTCTGCCATTCTACTAGCTATGATTCTTTTGACAACATGGCAAGTAACCTCTTCATGAAGATCATTACAGGCTCTACAATAAGGCGGAGCTTCATCCACAAGATTTGCAAACTCAAGTTGATTTGTCGGTCTCTGCTCATAAGATAGGTCTCTTTTCTGCAAAGCATTATTATTTCTAGGTTGGGAATTCTGCGTTTAAGCCCGTTCCATTTGAACCAACCTAGCCTGTAAGATACTTATTTCCTTAGCATGGTCAAAGATTAATTTTGCTTGATTAAGCTCCATGCTTTCAAGTTTCTGCATTAACCTTTTTATAGGGTCATCATCATCTTCCAGAGGTTCTTTTAACTTAGTATCTGTCAAAGATCTATCAAAATCTGGAGTTTTGGACATTCCAGATGCTTTCTTATCCTTTTCAATCTCCTCAGCTAAAGATTGACAAGCCTTATAATTTGCAGTTTTAGCTCGCCTTAACTCATATGAAGTATCAGAATCAAAAGCATCAATGTAAAAATTCAGAAGAGATCCATCAGGAGGTTTATGAGTTTGAGATATTTCTCTAAGAATACCATTAAATCTCCTATTAAATTCTTCAGTCGTTTCATTTTCTTTCTTTTTTATGGTGCTGATTTCTCTTACCAAATGCCTATCTTCTCTTTTATCACCATATTTTTCCTTAAAAGCAGTTACAATGGATTCAAAAGTATTGAATGAATTATCAGGCTTTTCCATAAACCATTCAGCAACATCCTCGCCAAAAGTAAGAACAAAAGTTTTCATCTTTACATCATCGAAATTATTTTTTGCAACTGCAAATCTATTCCACCAGTTAGTGAAAGCAAACAAATGAGATTTAACACTAACTGCATCATTTCCTTGAAAGATAGGTAATTTATCCATTTGAGGGACATCATGGGGATAACCCTGAATATTAGCAAAATTACACGGGGCAAAAACATCCATGATATCGTTTTTAGGATTTTAGAAATAGATTCGTGTTCAATAATAGTCAAAAGGTCCTCAAGAAGCGAACTTCTTGGCATGAACTATTGTAAGAAATGAAAGAATTGGAGTCGCCACTTGAACATGAAACTAATTCTAAAACAGGAGAAATAATCGAGAGATAGCAGATGGATACAAGGTGGGGATTCTTGTCTGGGAATAAAAAGATAAATAAGTGGAGTTGCCACCCAAACAAGAAGCCAACCGAAATGTCCAGGTGCTAAAGATACTATGATGAAATGATTAGTGATATGACGAAAGATAAGACGATGAAAATATGAAGAGATGAAAGACGCCAAAAAATGTGATTCCTTGTAACAGGCTAATGAATGGCGATGAAAGATCAGAAGATTATAAAATGTCGTTAAGACTAAGGACAGAAAAACTCTCTCCCCGGCAACGGCGCCAAAAAATGTTGTCGCACAAATTGTCCAGGCACCGCGACAACGACTCAGATTGGGGGCTGTCACCTTTATCCCCAATCTCTCTATTTAAGCTGTCTCCTTGCAGGCCAAGGGAGGTAGACCCTTTTATAAATGAGGATGACAAATCCAGGAGACACAGCTAAAACATCAAATATTTATAAAATGAACGAGATTCCACAGATCTAGATTAGATATCACGTTTAAAACCAGTGCCTTATGGAGTCAAACAGAATCCAGTTGTGCAATTATAAACAAGTAAGTGACGATTAACTGCTGCTTATTAAAACACGATTAATGATATTCAATGAAAGATACAACAACCATGAAACAATAGGATGAAAATGCCAGGATTTAAAATGTTTCAATTAATTTCAATCCAGACAAATCAAAGATTTTATATAGTCACTCTTAAGATAAAATTTCAAAAGCTCATTTGACCATAGAAAATTTGAAATTTTTTTATATTTTTGGATTTTCTAGATTTTTTAGGATTTTTTGAAAAAAAATAAAATTATTTTTTATTTTTTATTATTTTTTGAATCTAAAATAAAAAAAATCTAAATCTAAGTTAAAACTTAAATCTAAATTCTAAAATTAGATCTAAAATTAAAATCTAAAAATAAAATAATCTAATTAACAAAAATGAGAATCTAAATTAAAACTAAAAGTTAGAATCCTAAAACTATGATCTAAATCACAAATTCAATTTTTAACTAAGTTAGAGTGAATTAAAACTAAATTAAACTCTAATAAAAATCGAAATTAAAATCTAACACCTAAAGTCGAATTAAACAAAGGATCTAACTACAATATTGAAATAAATCAAAATCGAATATACAAATCTAACTCTAAAACTGAACCAACGCATATACAAGTTTGAAAGTTTCTGCATACTTGGGTTGTAATTCTGTTGTCATTCTGAGCAGTGGGTGTAGCTGAATGATAACCAGAATTGGACGAAGGTTGTTGGCTGAATAGGAGAATGATCTGAGACTTGTACAAGAAAACATGGTCGAAAGCCTCTTTTTTTATACGTTTGCGGGGAATGGGGCAGGAAGAAGTGATGGAGAAAAGAGATTCAATAGGCTGGCGCTGATTGACTACGTGAAGGTCGATGAAATGGGATGAGGCTATATCGATAGCAATAAAGATGAGTTGAGAGGTTCGATTGCCAAAGAAATATAGAAGTCGAATGGAGGAGAAGAAAATGTCTGCGTGATTAAAACCCGATGCAGCACAAAATTACGCCAAGATAAATTAAAATTTCTTCATTTAAGCTCGGTGCATCCACAATGAAAATTTAGGGCTAGATGCGGCCTTTGGAGGCTAGCTACATAAGATCAAAAAATTATGATTTAGACACAGAAATTTCTAAGGCTAGTTTGGATGATCCTCGTCAAAATAATCTCAAACGTCCAAAAGATTTAATTATCTTTTAATCCGGAGCGTTGAAATTAAAATTTTGGGGAAAAAACGAATTTATCTTTTAATTCAATTTTAATTAACTCAAAAATATTATTTTTGAGTTAATTACCCCAAAATTTTGACCTTGACTTAACCACCAAGGCCCAAGGGTTCAATATTTCTTAAAATTCTCAATATTCCCTTGGCCTGGGGCTGTCAAAATCATTTTCCAAGGACCCACAAATTTTGCCTTTAAAGATTTAATCCTAATTTAGGACCCTAAATTAATTAAATTTCTGGTTTAAGATTTTATTAATTAATTGACCAGAAAATTTAATTAATTGACTAAGAAGGGATTATAATTATTTTTCCAACCCTCTTTTACATGAGATAATACATTTACATACATGAAGGGGGAATACCCATTCGTATAGACCCTCAAATAAATACCCAATTCTGCGACTCAAAATATGATCTAGTAGACCAAGTAGTTGAAACTACTTTTACAAAGACTCGATAAAAAACACTAGGACTCACTTAGCACGCTAATGAAAAATTCCACCCTAGCTTTAGGGTGAGGCTGGAGGGAAAAACTCTGCCGATCACTTTCGTGAATCAGTGAGACAAAAAACCTCCTAGGATGGAAGTCATCAACAACATACTAGGCTTAACTAGGTTGTTACATACATGGACGGTCTTACTTAGATCATTTACATCCTTATGGGTCTCTTTATACGAGAATGGGTGAAAATACTTGCAAAATTGTCGTGATGATAGTGATGGAATGAATAAGCAACCGGGTCGAACATGAAGGAGGAATCCAGCCAGAAAAAATGGGGGTGTACTACTATGGGGTCGTTGACAAAATCGGTGAGACAAAAAACACTCCTAGGATCAGAAGTCATAAACAACATACTAGGCTTACCTAGGTTGTTACATACATGGACGGTCTTACTTAGATCATTTACATCATAACATGCGAGAATGGGTTTACATCATGTGGAGTCTTGTCGGCCAATGTTGATGATGGAATCTACGAATGGTATGACGGGTCGAACATGAAGAATCCCATTTGAAAAAATGGGGGTGTACTGCTATGGGGTCGTTGACAAAGTGTGGTCAACAGGGATATTTTACTAAATTTGCATGAATTTACTTACACCCGAAATTATGTCATAAAATCAACATGCATTTAACAGAAGATTGCCATGTAAAATAAAACACATAAAATACTGCAATCCAATACCACATAGAACAGGAAGAATCTCAGCTTTTATTATAAATAATAACGGGGTTTACAAATAGATCTGACCCATAAAGAGCTGAGATGGAAAACTGGCCAACAATACAATCTGCTGCATTGCTACACATCGATGGCCACCAAAACTGAACTGTTGCACCCTCCTTCCGGCAACAGCTACCACTCAATCCATTAAAGCACCTGTTGAAGATCTGAATGATCCTCACTCCAATATCATTGATGCTCTGCGAAACTTCTGAATGAAGTCTCCTTAAGGAGAGTTGGATTTTCGTCCAACACTTACAAATCACCCGAGGGTTTCCGTCCTAGGGCTACGGCTGAAGTAGAGAACCACGTCTCAAACCTCTCATACAAGAAAATGATATGATTCAAAGATATCCCTCAATGGCCTCCTCCCTTTCTTTTATAGATCTCTTGGAGTGTTCTAAAACCTTATTTTATTATTATTTTATTCATGGAGCACTTTTCCCTCTTATTAAAATATTCCTTTTTAATGCATAAAAGAGTAAATCGGCTACCACGTCTCCTCTGGTCACTGAAACTCTTGTCCAACAGTCCCATCATGTAGGTATCCTTGTCCCAGTTCCAATGAGTTATTACAAGTAGGTGTTCTATCACGTATTCCTCCCAGAATGCCACCTTGAGCGTAATTAACTGAGTTAAGCCCAAAAATAACTCAATTTTCTGAAACTTGTCGGAATGCATCGGAACGAAAGGCAAGTTGTTTGGATGATGGAATACATCAAGCGAATGCCACCCGACCACATAGAAACTCCTCAAAACTCCTTCAAAAAGCCCGTGGGCCCGCTGATGACACCAACCTGTACCTGTGACCTGTCTGCTCCTAACTCCGGAAGTCCATCCTAGCCCTGTCATAGGTGACACCAAAAAAGGGAATATTACATAATCTTTCCATTTCCTCCAACTTATTCCAAAAAGTGATCTGATTAGCCTTCATAACATTTATTTCCTTAGCATGATTTGTTTCCATGGTGTTGACTAATCGCACTTGTTTTTCTTCCATGGCGAGCAACATGTTTTGAATAGAGGTCATCTGATTAGAATGATTGACCTCCATGGCCTTTATTGCGTGTGCATGATTTACTATTAATCTTGTTTGATTGAGTTCCATGTTTTTAATGAGTTGAGCTTGGTAGAGTTGCATATCCTTAATTATTTGAGTCAACTCACTAATGAGATCCCAATCATTCTTATTTGCTTGAGTTTTAAGTTTGATCTTTCTTTCATCTCCGTATTTTTCTTCAAAGGAATCAATGATTGATTCAAGAGAATCAAAACTATTAGCAGGTAAGTCTATGAACCAATCCATAGCATCGCCATCTAATGAAAAGATTAAAAGTTTCATTTTAACGTCCTCATGGATAATATCATGGCACCATTTGCTCACACAAAGGTGAAAATTCCTAAGGTGAGTTTCGGTGGTAATGGCATTATTACCTTGAAAACTAGGCAACTCATCAATAGCCTCAATGGCTTCATCCGGAATAAAATTCGGATAGCCTGGAATGTTAGTAAAATCACAAGGGGCAAACAGATCATTCAGGATGTCATGCTCACTTGACTCTGAACGAGCAAATGGATATCATAGAGAGGTTCCTGTCCAAGATTAGCAAGAATTCTACAAGACAAAGGCTTCAAGCAGAAATCCTTGCAGAAAATGAAATAAGTGGAGTCACAACTTGAACAAGAATCTAACTTTAAAATCCAACATGTAAAAACTAAAAGTTAGTCGATTTCCCAGGTACAAGAAAGCTTGTCCTCGGCAACGGCGCCAAAAATTTTATCGCTTGCTACCTACACCTACCTACAGTTAGCGGGAAAAGCCTTTAACCCCACAAGGTGTGGTTGGTGGCAAGGAACTCAAAGAAGGAGTTGTCACACTAATCCCGACTCTCTATTTAAGCTATCTCTTAGGTTAGCTATGAGGATGTAATATTCCTAATTTGCGACAGCAAATTGGAATATTCTATTTTGTTTATTTTGCCACCTATAGTTTGTAAGTAAATAAAAAGTGAGTAAAGAGGGTCTAAACTCATTTAAATGAAATAAGACATCCACCTAGTAGCACAACGTTGTGACTTAAGTGGGAGTCAAGGGGGGACCCAACACCACGTGGAGGAGGGGGCCTATGTACACTCTAGAAGTTTCTCCAAGCAACTGCGCAGATAAGGATGAGAATGTGGATAAGGATGAGGATGTGGAGGAGAGAGAGAGGCTACATTGGGTTTTGGAGGGAAACCAACACTATAAAAGATGGAGGAGCCTCCTCATTTGATTCATGCTTGGATTCTTGGATTATTGATTATTGAGTGAGACATTTGTCTTTCTTTGGCACGCTGGCTGTTTAGCCCGTCTGCTGCACTGTTTAGTGCACCGAGTGTCTCTGTGCGGAGATCTCACCCTTAGCCCCGGGGGACTTCGAGTGCCTGCTCGGGCAAGGTTATTTTCTTAGCATCATCCTCCAGGACAGCGTTATTGCTGTAGCAGCGTAATACTGTGTTGTAGGGTGTTGCCGTGGTGACTTTGCGACACCACCTCCTTCTCTTGTTTTTCAGAGGGAGAGTCTCTCTTTCCTTTGGAGGATCAGATTGGGAGATATTGGAGCTGATTTGCAGATCTTGGCATCAGGCCAACAGTTATTTTGCCCCTACTGCGCAGTCCCTCTCAGTTACTGCGTTATTTTCATGGTGTATCTACAGTGAGGGTTTGCCGGTTGATTTGAGGGGAAGATCTCAAGTGTAAGGATCAACCTTCCACTTTGGAGATCTATTGGAGGAGGTCTATTTCAGTTTCTTATCATCTTCAGCCTTCTCTATTTGGTTTCAGTTTGGAGTTGCAGTAGCTGCCCAGCAACTCCGGCATTTTTGTCGTATTGTGCATTTCAGCCAATCCCTTGGAGGATTGAGATATTTTTGCTTATAAGGGTTAGAGCTTTGCTCCCCTATTGTCTTTGAGCCATCTATTGTCATACCCATGTGTTGACACTATTTTAGAGCAACATTATATCATATACAACATTTTTCTTAGTCTGGGGTTTATGCAGAAATAGCAGTGCTTTTCATGTTTATGTACATGTGTTGTGGAAGCTTGCATTTCTTCTCTTGAGAGGTTGTTTCCTCAATATTTTTATTCTCTCTTGTTGCTACATATATTATTGGCTATATATTCATCTTCTTGTCTCACATCTTCTGGAGAAACGCTGAAAGGGTTTCTGCATCAATCTTTGTCTTGCGACACCTCTATTTCGAGGGGTTTTTCTATATAAACTGCTGTTTAACCTTGCTGAAAGCCTATGCCTTGTTCTCAAACTCATTCTCTGATTATTTATAGTGTTATACATCATATTCCTTCAGAAAATACGCTGCCCTTGCTTCAGCAAATTTTTGCATATTCAAAGTCTTGGGAAATCAGGGTTTTTATTGACCAGTCGGGAAGGAGGAACTGTTTAACTTAGCAAAACGCCTTTGTTTGAGCTGAAATTCGACATGGAAGTCCCTCTTGACCGATTCTAACATATTCCAGAACCTTGACCCGTCATTTTACGTAGATTTCCTTATTCACTCATTTTAGGGCCAAAATCCTCACTTTTCGCCACCTTTTTGCCCTTAAAAGCTGAGTAAAGGTTGCTGCTGCTATTTATTTTGGTTGCTGAACATTTTCAGAGATATGATATGATAGCTGAAGCCCTCATACCTGAAGAATGCGTTTTTCAGGCATGATCTGCTAAAGAATCCATTATTGGGATATTACAGAAGAGTGGTCCCTAAATGGAAAACTAAGTTAAAAGATGTGAGTTTCTAGGAGAGTTGTTAGAGTGAAATTGGATTACCATTAAAGATTTATGAGCATTTTATGAGCAGGTTTAAATAATAATATCAAACCATTCAACCAATACCTTAAATAACGTGCTCAAGAATAATGCTCAAAGAGATGAGAACACAATACCAAAACATGTCAGCACAAGATATTTGCAGGATAAAAATGATTACACGATAACCAAATCAAAACATTTAAACATATCTTGTCATAGTTAGAAACAACCAAAAATTTAGACGTTGAAGATGAAATTAAACTTTGCAAATATAGAAAGTAAGCGTCACACTAACTTGCATGAGACTAACAACCATAAAAGGGAAATGTGATGAGGAGTGTTCTTGGTTCATTTTACTTAAACTTACTCTACAACAAATATTTCAAATCAACTCTTCAATACCCATACCTCACCCTCGCCCAAATTGTGTGGATCTCACGTGAGGAGTCAATAGGGAGTAGAGGGATCCCTAGTGGTCTATACAACCAACTTATCTTGGAGGTAAGTTTTAATAAGTTGTTTGTGTGAAATGAATGTTGATAAATCTCATTTAAATAATGCATGCAAATTTTTCACAAGAGATGAGATGGTGCTTATTTGGAAAAATAAAACAAAATCGAGAGAAACAAATAAACTTATATGTGTTGTAGCATTTTAATGGCAAGTGGAATGAAATAAGTTTTTTAAAAATGGTGCTTCAATGGTTCCTCAACATGGATGAAGCATAATCATTAAATCAAATGGAATTTTGCCAAACATGCAAATTGCTTACAAATAAAAAAGAGATTTTTGTGAAGTTTGTAAAATTGAGGATCATGCATGTAAATTTAATTTAACCGAAATTTAGTTAGATGGATGTAGAGTGCATTATTTGTTAATTCATTAGCATGCATAAAACGAAAATCAGAAAATGAATCAATCCACCCAGAAATTCCTTCCTCTTCAACCAAGGAAGAAGGATGCCATGGGAAAAATATCCCAAGCTCCCTCAAGAAAAAAATAGTTATTTTATTATTGATTACAAATGACAAAAACAACCTTTAAGAAGGCTACCCAAAATGAGATCGCTTCTATGAATAAAGAGCTTGGAAAAAGGCTTAATCTCTCAAAATTTGACAACACAACTTATGGAGAAAACCTTAAAATATGAATTTTTCAAGGAACCAAGGCCCAAAGCAAAGATCAAGTTTGCTGCTATCTCAAAGGTGCTTATGGCCTCCCTAAAATCAAATTTTTGAAGTAATGGAAGCCTTCACATGTAAGAGACTTCACATGTAAGGAGGATCAATTGTCTCTTGCCATCTTTTCCTCAAGCTCCTCGCTTTCCACGTTCAAGCTTTCGCGTTGCGAAATAAAATCAAATGTTAGGCTGAAATAAAGGATTTAAAATACAAATTAATGTACAAAGGCACTAGCCCAAGGAATGAGAGCGAACCCCCATTCTTGCCTAGTTTAAAGAAACTCTCTTGAAGTAGAAAATATGACTTTAAGACACTACAAATGAAAAAATTTAAATTTAGAATTGGAAATAGATGATCAAGTAGCTAGAGAATGAGGAACTCCCTCTTTGTCTTCCTTTGATGCAAAACTTGGGGTTTGAAGTAGTCGAGTCTTGGATTGCTTTGAATCTAGGAGTGAGTTGATCTATTTGAAACTTCTCCCACGCCCGGATGGATTTCTTTGACACAATATGAATAGATATTCCCTACACACTTAAACAAATATCAGTCTGCAAAAGGATTAGAGCATCATAATGAAATAGATAAACCAAACATTCCTCTGAAAATGACCTGGCAAAGCTAATTCCTAGAATAATACTCTAAATCAATGATGCAGGCAAGATAGCTTGCACGCATCAATCTAAGCAAGATGGCAAATATAAACTAATATTGATCAAGCATATAAACAAATTCAAATACAATAGCAATAGTATGGAAAGAAATCACCTCATAACTTCAAGAGAACAGCTGCTAAATAGCGCCAAAGTCTTGATTTTATTGATATACAAAAATGATAGATTTTCCTCAAACCCAATAGCTCATAACATGATACAATATGAGAGCCCATGGCTCCATTATATAGAAAGTTGGGAGCAAATCCCAATGAAGAACCAAATGCCAAGTGGTGAGAGGGAGGAGATCACAAGGCAAATTCGAATTTGATATGTGTTGTTCCATTGCCAAGTGTAAAAATTAGATTCTGTCAAGTGGACATCATTTTCTTCTTCCCTTATGTGCTAAATTCGAATTTTATTATGGAATGACGCGTATATGGGTGGTAACTCATGTGGGGACAATTTCTCACAAAAATATCCACCAAATATTCTCCCAAATCCTCCCAAATGTGTATTAACTTCACAAATTCGAATTTCCAAGTAAGCAGCTCTCATTTAATGTCAGAAATTCGGTTTTGTTTGAGTACATGTCATTTCCTTGATTTTAGGAGTCCACATCACCTTGTGACTTCACTTTAACTCCATAATTTTCCACCTCATTTAGCATGTGTGGATATTTATTTTTCTCCCTTTATTTAATTTCTGGCTTAATTAATTGCCAGATTTCTCATTAAACTTAGGAAAAGTGGGTTTTGAGGGTTCAAAACACATTTTTAACCCCTCAAAGTGTGTCATAGAAGAAAGTTGAGGGTGAGAGGTGTAATCTTGATTACTCATACCCCATACAACTTCTCTAGACAACATTTATTACAATCCAATTAGAAATTTAATTGTAGTTTTTGACCTATGGGAAGTCTAAAAATTAAAAAAAATCACTACCTTGACCTAACCAAATTCCACGAAATTTTTTGTTGATCTGGTATGGTAATATACATTGACTCAAGACTCTAAGATGTGTCAGGGGCTCAATGTTCAAGTCGTCATGCCGTCTCTGGGGTAATGCAATGAGTGAAAAAACATAGAAAATTATTCACTGCTAAAAAGAAGGAATAATTAGCCAAGTAAAGAAAACACTCCAAGGTGTACTCGCTTGTTGATCGAGCCCCAACATCCTAGGCCTATTACAAACTCAATACTGACTCAAATTCATCATTACTAGCATCACTTATTACAATTCCTCATAGGGCGTGGACTCTGTGCATCAGAGAAAAATGTTGAGAAAATAGAAGTAGAGTTAAAAAAACTCTGTTGAACTGATGATATTTGATGAAATCTGATGGTACAAATGTCTTTTGGTTCATCCTTGGGCATGGAGTCTCTTCATTATGATCAGGTGCCACTCCAGTGGTCAACAGGTCCTTCTTCTTCTTTTTCTTCTTCGATGGTCCCTGACTGGGACCCTTTGATGCGAGGGCCACATTCTCCTCCTCCTTTACCATCTTCGATTCGCTGCTGCTGCCACTGATGCAGCTCTTTAATAGAGCCTGTCTCAACTCCTCCTTCTACAAGTCGGCCAACATTCTATCCTAGTTTGGTAGCCTATCTATGCTGAATATGCTTTGGAAAAAGACCTGCCACTCCTTTGAGACACTATTGAGTGTCAATCGTACTAGCTCCGTGGGTTGAGGAACTGCCCCAACAGCTGACAACGCGTCTCAGACCTCTTGAATCCTGGTAAGGAAGGGGTCTATGGCTTCCCCTTTCTTCTTCCGGATGCTTCTCAGCTTCTCCTCGAGGTACATCTTCTGCTGCTCAGAAGTACCCTGACACAACGTGGCGAGAACATACCACATCTGCTTGGCAGTATTCTTCCCAACTATATGTGAGACTACATGATCCCGGACTCCATCTAGGATCAACCGCTTCGCCCGTGCCATCTCCTTTTTTTACTCCTTCAATTGATCTGCATTTGTGGTAACTGCCACCACATTATCGATATATGCCTTTAGGCCAAATTCATATAGAAGGAAGGAGATCCTTGCTTTCTATATGACATAGTTGGAAGCACCATCCAACCTATCATAATCTCTAAGTCCTACAGTGGCCATCTCTGAAAAAAATGTTGAAAATTCTCTCTTCCCCTGTGCTTGGTTGTTGCTCTGCTAATCACACTCCCTCCTGGAAAGCGTGGCTCTGCTTGCTACTGTCGATATGATTGTGTTAGTTACCCAATTAAATGATGTGCATGCAAGTGAAAAATAAATATTTTTTATATAATTTTGATGCAATAAATAAGAGCCTAAAACTTAAGAGCACGCCTGCAAAACAAATCGAAATAGATGAGACTTTAAAATTAAATGCATGCGGGTTCTCCTTGAATATTTTCAAGAATGGGTTGGTTCTTTCGAGAACTTCCCCTCACGCTTGAATTCTTGACAAAAAAATGATTCCTCTACAAAAACTTCACCACAACTTATTAGATCCACATGAAATTAAATAAGTGCAATGGAAAGAGTTCCTAGAGATATATTGGACATCAATTAGAAGATTTTATTTCCTAGAGCAATTAAGTAATTCTTATGCTAATATGAGATAGCTGCATACTAACATAACTTGAAACAAGCATGAAAGAAACAATAGTATGAAGAAATAAATAGAAGCATAACAAGCCAAGAATTTACCACATATGCAAGGAGAAGAACACCATCACAAGTTACCCCAAAGACTATTGTATTATATTGCAAGTAGTGAATACAATTCTGCAACGTCTCCTCAAGCCCGATGTATTACATGATACAATATGAGAGCCCATGGCTCCATTATATAGAAATTTGATAGCAAATCCCAATGAGAAACCAAATGCCAAGTGGTGAGATGGAGGAGATCACAAGGCAAATTCGAATTTGATATGTGGAGCTTTATTGCCAAGGGTAAAAATAGGATTCTGGCAAGTGGACATCATTTTCTTCTTCCCTTATATGCCAAATTCGAATTTTATGATGGAATGACAAGTGTATATGGGTGTTAATCCATGTGGTGACAATTTCCAACAAATATCTCCACCAAATATTCTCCCAAATCCTCCCAAATGTGCATTAACTTCACAAATTTGAATTTCCAAGTAAGCAACTCTCATTTAATGCCACAAATTCCATTTTATTTGAGCACATGTCATTTCCTTGATTTTAGGAGTCCACATCACTTTGTGACTTCACTTTAAATACTCTATAATTTTCCACCTCATTACCACCTCATTTAGCAAGCGTGGATATTTATTTTTCTCTATTTATTTAATTTTTGGCTTAATTAATTGCCAGATTTCCCACTAAACTTAGGAAAAGTGGGTTTTGAGAGTTCAAAACACATTTTTAACCCCTCAAAGTGTGTCATAGTAGAAGGTGGAGGGTGAGAGGTGTTATTTTGATTACTCATACCCCAAACAACTTCTCTAGGCAACACTTATTACAATTCAATTACAATTTTTATTGCAATTTTCGACTTGTGGTAAATCTAAAAAATTAAAAAACAACTACCTAGACCGAACCAAATTCCACGAAATTTTTTGTATGATCTAGTATGGTAATATACATTGACTCTAGACACTAGGACTCACCCAAGACCTCACCATCAAGCCGTACTTCGGCTTTGGGGTAAAATTGAAGGAAAATACTCAATTAATTATTAAGTCCTGGCAGGGAGATGATAATTAACCGAGTTAAAAAACCTTCCAGAGTAATATTCACTTGTTGGCAAGGTCTCAAGCTACCTAAGCTTGTTATAGACTCAATACTGACTCAAATTCATCATTACTAGCGTCACTTATTACAATTCGCCGTAGGGCATGGAATCTGGGTACAAGAGAAAATGATAAGAAGTAGAAGTAGAGTTTAAAAACTCTGTTGAACTGATGATATTTGATGGTACAAGTGTCCTTTGGTTCATCCTTGGGCATGGAGTCTTAAACCTCTTCAGTATAATCATCGTGGATACCCTCACACACCTACGATCAAACGCGCTTTGATACCAAGTGAAAATTCCTAAACCAGAATCTTATTGCAGCAACTGGAAATTATTCTCCTAATTGTTAATTTAATTTAACAATTTATTTGTTGTTTTCTAGGAAAAATACTGAATAAATCACACTACAATCTACACAAATAAAACTGCGAAAGAATACACGTTGGAAGAGCTGCTAGCACACACACATAAAATTGACACAATTATTTTTGGACAAAAGTCCCTAGAAAAATCCAACTCAAGAAAATCGGTGCACGAGTTGTTGAGATTTTGTGTATTTGGGATAGCATCAGTTGTGCTCTATGTCCCAAATTTTGTGGAGGGACTAGAGTACACTTGATCTACAAGACCCATAAATGTATTTGAGAAATTTCAAGTTGTGTTCAAGTTATTCAAATATTTAATTATTTTTAATGGATTTCCCAAGTCTAACCTAGGAAAATAAAATAATTAACGTGAATTAATTAACACATGTGCTGAAATTCTCTTAAGTCACATGGATCAAGCAGTCTTTTAATCTCAGCCGTTGATGGATGATTTAATCTCGACTGTTGAAGGGTTCAATGAAAAAGTATAAGAGAAAGGCTCGAGGGTCAATTGAAGACACACATTTTTTTGTAGAACTGAGGAATAGATCTGGAATTTTATGGTGGGTTTGCTAATAATTTCCAATGAAATTTCCTGCAGTGAGGGGTAGTATTAGCTGAGGGAATGATCTGATTCCAAGAGCCAAGAGACAGCAAGAGGCAAGAGGAGCAGCCACAAGTAGAGCGCAGAGAGGCTTCAGAGCCACGTAGAGCTGCACGGATAGCGCAGAGGCAGCTAGGGCCACGTTGCGCTGACACTGGCCAAGTAGAGGTAGCACAGGGGCATCATAGACCCTCCTATGGTGACGCAGGCCCTCCTAGAGCCACGTAGAGGCTGACACAGTCCCTCCAGGGCAATGCTAGGGCTTCAGAAGCAGCGCTGAGGGTTTCTAGAGTCAGAGCTGGGCTAAGTCTTGTAAATCTCGTTTGAGGGTGTGGATCAGTGAGATATTTGGCACCAGATCTTCAAGTTAGCTGCAGATTTTATATCTTTTATTCTCTGACGGGTTTTCCAAGGTTGGAACCCAGATTTGCTGTACTCAGAACTATTTAATAATAAAACCTTCATATCTGCTGAATCGGTTTTCCCACTTTGGGTTTTTCCGAAGACTTATGTCCAAAAATCCATGTGTCACTTTGTTGCAGGAGTGAATTATTCAGTAAATGATCTACATGTGTAGGTTGTAGTTGTGTTTATTTTCGGTATTTTCTAAATTTAATTTATGAAAATAACTTGTATAAATTAAATCAAGTAGGAGAACATAAACCAATACACTGCAGTAGAATTTTCACATGGTATCATAACGATAGCATATGAAGCTGAATCTTCAGCAATCAGCTAAAGAATTATTGTAATATTCCTAATTAGCAACAGCTAATTGGAATATTCGATTTTTGTATAGTTTTGCCGACTATAGTTTATTAATAAATAAAAGTGAGAAGAGGGGTCTAACTCACATAAGTAAAATAAAGTATCTCCCTAGTAGCACAACGTTATAACTTATGGGGAGCCATGGGGGTCCAACACCACGTAGAGGAGGGGGCCCACGTAGCCTCTAGGAGCTTCTGCGCAGATTGAGGAGGAGCACGTTGCGGTTTTGGAGAGAGGCCAGCCGTTATAAAATCGGGGAGAGCCTTCATTTCGTATTCTTGTTGCTGATGATATTTGAGCTAGACATTTGTCTTCTTGAGCATCGTCGGCTATTTTTTAGCCCTGTCTACAAGAGAAACGGGGTTAAGGCGTTGAGTGTTCTCCTATCGGGAGATTCACCTCCTTAGCCCCGGGGGACTTCGAGTGCTTGCTCGGTCAAGTCTTCGGCCTTAGCTGAGGTTTGGTTGGCTGTTTTGCCGAGTGAGCCGGGCTTTCAGGGATCAAGGCAGTCTCGGGAGAGAGGACGAGCTTCTACTGAGGATCCCAAGTATGGGTTTTCTGCATCCGTTGCGGGGTTTCTGCAGGAGTTTCAGTTGATATCCGGAGTGGAGGATCAGTCTTTGCCAGTAGGTTTCCCGAGGAGTTTGTGGCACTGTTTCAGCTATTATCATTTGGCATCTGCGCTGAGCCTTGGAGGGCAGCGTAATTCCTTGAGGAGGGACTTTCTGGTGATTTTCAGAGGCTGACCATTTTTGATATGGTTTCTGGGTTTTGTCCGGGTTGGTGAGTACAGGTGGTCTGCAGATTTTCAGCTCATTCCGGCAAGGGGATCAGCCCCTAGCTTCCAGTCTATTCCAGCAGCAGCAGTTTACGGCAGATTTCCAGTAGCTGGGACGCTGTTTCTTGCTTCAGCCATTTCCTGTCTTTCTGAGAGAGTTCTTCACTTGCCTTGAGCAAGAATAGGTGCTATCATTCTGATTATCCATTGTATTCCATTATATTCTCAGATTAATAAAATGGCTTAGCATTACCGGCATTTTTATGTGTATTTGCTTTATGTTCTATTTTCAGCATTTTCTATATTGTTGTATGCTTGTATTGCTGTCTATTTCCCTTTCGGGATATTACAGTGGTATCAAAGCATAGATCTGGCTCAGCCTGTGGTCTATGACATTGGGAAAGAGATCATACAGAGGTTTGCTGGAATTTTGGAGAGCAATAGCAGTTGCAGTACCAAAAACGAAATTGGAAAAAGGGCCAAAATATAAAGGGTCAAATTTTGAAGTTTGGAATTAGAAGAAACCATTTCTGGGTTTTTCTGGGTTTTGGGCAAGGATCACCTTCCCAAATTCCTAGAATTTTCTGAGTAGTTTTCATTGGGTAAGTCGGAGGCCGAAGTCAAGCAGCAGTACAGTTTCATGAGGAGCCTGTAGACACATAGCAGAAAGTGCCGATGGCAAGTGATGATGGTGCGAAGAGATTTGGGGAGATGCTCTTCAAATCAATACAGGATCTGTCAAGGCAGATTGAGGTGATGGGACAGAGATTCATCGCTGTGGAGGCTAGACAGCGTGAAACCCCAAAGGGTTTCCAGATTGGCGAGGGATCAAGCACATCCCACCATTTGCCGGAGCATGATGTCACTCAGCATATGGCATCACATACACCCACACGTTCCACTATGCCCACTTTTCTGGGTGCAGACACAGGGGCAGGAGCACAGCAAGAGCCAGAGCCTAGCCACATGGGTGATTATTTCGCTGAGTATCAGGCATATGGGCAGAAGTTCAGGGATGCCCTTCCATTCAGAGATTTTGTTCAGCTTCAACGGGATAGTAGACCCCACAACTTTCACAGAGGGAACAGGCACTCACATGACGAGGGCTCACAGTGCACAGTAGGCAGATTCCATTTACCGACATTTGACAGGTCATCCAAGCGTTCGGAAAAGGCTTGGGTGGAGAAGTTGGATACCTCTTTCCAACTTGACCGAGTATCGGAGGGGGAAACCACCAAAATGGTTACCTCGCACTTGGAGGATGAGGGCACACAGGATTGCAGGGAGTTCGAGGATACACCTAGTGTGACACAGGATTCACCCTCATTGGAGACCTCCTTGACTGTGTCGGTTGATATCATAGCGTAGAAGGTAGAGCTTACCCCAGTAGAGCCATTCATCGAGGTGATGACCAGAGTCGTGTCCGAGTCTTCGGGTGGTAGCAGCACACGACAGATGGGTGAGGTGTCAGGAGATGTATCCACCTTCAATGAGGCACTAGGAGATACAGAGGTATTGGATGATGGTCGCAGACAGCGATATCATTGGCTTCAGGCAGACCTTCTAGTTTTGAAAGGGAAGGCCACGTCAGTACGGGAGGCCATTTTGTTGCAGGACAAGGAGCTGGAGGGCATGAGAGTGGCTTGTGCCAAGTCGGCGGCCAAGTTGGTTCGCATTGGGGAACGACTGGATTCCCTGATGGTACAACCAGAGGGCACGTTGGAGCATCAGATCATTCCCCTTCAGGCATGCATGGACGGGACTAGCAGCATTGTGGGGTCACCTCTTCCCATTGGAGAGAGAGAGATGGAGCCACCTAGTCAGATCTCATACGTTGACTTGGGTAGCGGTATGAGACGATCAGAGTTGCACAGGGTATAGCATCCACTTGTCGAAGTTGGATGGCGAGAGATTTTGAGTTGGTACCCGGTGGAGTGGGTTATGGAGATGGTGGTGGACCTAGGTGGAATTCAGCAGGAGTTCCCAGGTGCAGGGAATATAGGAACCCCAGATTGGCATTGGGATCCAGATGGGATCACCTATCATTTCCCAGGCAGGTCGATTGACTATGTCTTGGAGGGTACAGTTGGCCTAGCAGTAGAGCATGTGCATCCACTAGGGGAGTTTCGGCCAGCTCCAGTGGCCAACCAGTTTATGGGCAGACTCCCTAGGTTGTCTTGGTATGACACTCATACACGGGATCACGGGGTGGTCAACATACCTTGGCAAGAGCTTGTCGGAGGAGGTGGCATTGGCAGGCCACCAGATGGCGCCTTGTATGGGGCCAAGGATTCTTCACCTTTGTGTGGAGCACAGAGGACGCAGCGGAGCCGAGCAGTGGTGGTAACACTACTGACACATAGGGAGATTCACTTCTCGGACCCCTCGAGGAGGATTTGGAGTGATGATCCATTCGTCGGCGGGTATAGCGATGTGACGGTGGAGATGATGATACCGATTGGTGGTAGTTCGACATGTAGAGGCACAACTCTAGATCGTCACATACAGGGATGTGTGGGAGCCTCTAGCATTGAGCCATGGACTACCGGTGGACATGGAGTTGCATGGTGGTGTACCGTAGTGTGTGGGACTGCATTGTGGAGTAGGAGTGCCCTACATCACATTGAGAGCATGCGGGGAGTGACAGATGCCTGGACACAGTCAGGGCACGAGACGGTACAGGGTGGTGAAACAGTAGCTTGGGGTATCCAGCAGTATACAAGGGTATGCCTCAGTGTGCAGTGGCATATCGAGGAGTACATGGATGATCGGTGGTATGCGAGGGCATACGGTGCTGCACGGCAGGGTCTTAGAGTATTGCATCCAGGGAGACTCATGGACAGGGACACCAGGTTTACCTTTGGCGGTATTACACCCAGGATCGATGGGGAGACAGATGAGCAATACTTGACGGTATCTGTGGGGACTCATGCACCCAACCCTCTTCTACATCACTCATGGGCACAGCCGATTTTGTTGTTGTCCTTTGGCACTTTGGACATGAGTAGCGGGGTAAGCGAGGCACACCCAAGATATTTGGATGGCACTCAGCACACTAGGCGAGAGACCTCTCAGTAGTGGCACTGGGTTGGTGCGCTAGTTGACTGCCACAGGTTAGGGGATGAGATGATCCTCTGCAGGGGTGGCACATCAGTCATCGCTGAGCCTACACTTGGGGAGCAAGTCATGAGGGAGACATGCGTCACGTTTCCCTCAGGGCATGTCACGATCATGCATGAGCAGAGGACACTAGGTTCAGTAGAGGTAGCATCCCAACATGCGTCTGGACTCCAGACACTGTATCGACACTTTATCGAGAGGATGGGTGGCATGTTCGATGCAGGTGAGATGACGGAGGTAGAACTGGAGGGCATTCCTTCTGTATGCCAGGGTGAGGACTCTTTTCCATATGAGTCCATAGGATCAGCTTAGGACGCTTTTGGGGAGCGAGAGCAATCATGCATAGATGGTGACAGTAGACTGGAGCTACATTTTAGTGTCCAGGGTGAGCAGTCACGGGACTCTTCGGGAGATACTCTGGGTGAAGAGTCACTTGTGATGATTCAGTTAGAGCAGCAGGTGATGGAGCCTGAGTCGACAGAGGAGGACAGTACTCACATCAGGCATGATATTCCTTTGAGAGAGAGCCAGATGGACACCCACATCGAGTTTGTGATGGATATGCGGCTAACCGCAGGGTCAGCCATTGAGGAGGAGCAGTCAGATGCCCTGACGTCGAGTATGTTGACAACAGCTACAGATCCATATCCTCTAGAGATGTTGGAGGTCGATGGGATAGTTCTACAGGGAGTTAGGGGACAGCAGGAGTTTTACATTCCCGATGAGAGGGATGAGTTGTTGGAGACGGTGGAGCATCCATCTTCAGACCGACACATTGATGAGATACAAGTAGATGTCCATACAGTCGACCAAGCTGCAGTGCTTTCAGTGAGTAGTACTCTGCAGGAGTACATCGATGGGGCATGCGGCATGTCTCGCCCACTTTGGCCCACTATAGAGAGAGGGGCTTCCCTCTACAAGCAGCTTCCATTGGCAGACAGGGCAGAGCAGTGGGAGTTTATCACGGGCTTGTGGCAACACCTTGGGCATGATCCATGTGTGGTTGTTGCTACATTGGACTCTTCTTCCAGGATGGACTGGCGGGAGATCATGAGTTGGTACCCTCTTGATGGTATGGTATTCTTCGTAGGGAGCACAGCAGAGCAGGGGCCCTTGGACATTGAAGATGTTACAGATCCCAGTTGGCAGGAGGGCACCGGTTGTTGTTACTTTAGGACTCCTTCCCGATCTCAGGAGAGAAGGATCAGCATGGGATGGAGTCAGGACTTGGATTGGATAGAGGTGATGAGCTGGTATGCAGTTGGAGGGGCAGTATATGCAGTTACAGGTACAGCACTGCAGGAGCCCAGGAGCATTGATGCTTATTGGTTGTCTTCACCTCTTAGAGCATCAGCTATAGCTAGAGATAGTGCGCAGTCTGAACCGTGGGACTTGGGCGATCATTGGCCATGGTGGCATTGGGATCCGAGAGGACTATCGATTGGTGAGAGATCAGTTTGGGATCCTGGCATTGAGAGGGCCCTTCATATTAGGGTGATGCAGAGGTCAGAGAGGGTTCAGTGGCACATCTAGGACCCAGGCACATTTTGCAGGGTTAGTGGGGAGCATCAGCTAGAGAGGAGGCTTGTTCAGGCATTGCTGGAGGACAAGCAGTTTTTGCCGGATGAGGATGCCACTTGGGAGAATGAGAAGATTCTGCAGCATCCATCACTTCAGTTGCTTGAGGACAAGCAACATTTTGCCGGGGGAGACTATAATATTCCTAATTAGCAACAGCTAATTGGAATATTCGATTTTTGTATAGTTTTGCCGACTATAGTTTATTAATAAATAAAAGTGAGAAGAGGGGTCTAACTCACTTAAGTAAAATAAAGTATCTCCCTAGTAGCACAACGTTATAACTTATGGGGAGCCATGGGGGTCCAACACCACGTAGAGGAGGGGGCCCACGTAGAGGAGGGGGCCCACGTAGCCTCTAGGAGCTTCTGTGCAGATTGAGGAGGAGCACGTTAGGGTTTTGGAGAGAGGCCAGCGTTATAAAAGGTGGGAGAGCCTTCTCATTTGGCATTCTTGTTGTTGATGATATTTGAGCTAGACTTTTGTCTTCTTGAGCACGCTGGCTGTTTAGCCTGTCTGCAGCACTGTTTAGTGCGTTGAGTGTCTCCGGTCGGAGATCTCACCCTTAGCCTCGGGGGACTTCGAGTGCCTGCTCGGGTAAGGTCATTTCTTCAGTCTTTAGCAGGAGGTTTGGTTGGTTGTTTTGCTGAGGAGCTGGGCTTCTCTTGTGACTGCGCAGTCCCTGGGAGAGAGGACGCAGTTCTACTTGGAGGTGATCCGGTGCGGGGTTTCTGCAGGAGTTTCAGTTGATATCCGGAGGAGAGGATCAGTCTTTGCCAGTAGGAGGTTTCCTGAGGAGTTTGTGGCACAGTTTCTGCTATCATCATTTGGCATCTGCGCCGAGCCTTGGAGGGCAGCGTAATTCCCTGAGGAGGCACTTTTTGGTGATTTTCGGAGGTTGACCATTTTTGATATGGTTTCTAGGTTTTGTCCGGGTTGGCGAGTACAGGTGGTCTGCCGATTTTCAGCTCATTCCGGCAAGGGGATCAGCCCCTAGTTTTCAGTCCATTCCAATAGCAGCAGTTTTACAACAGTTTTCCAGCAGCTGGGACGCAGTTTCTTAAAGCAGCCATTTCCTGTCTTTCTGAGAGAGTTCTTCACTTGCCTTGAGCAAGAATAGGTGCTATCATTCCGATCATCTATTGTATTTCATTATATTCTCAGATTAATAAAATGGCTTAGCATTCCCGACATTTTTATGAGTATTTGCTTTATGTTCTATTTCTGGCATTTTCTATATTGTCGTATGCTTGTATTGTTGTCTATTTCCCTTTCGGGATATTACAATTATGTTTTCTGCAGAGTGGCAGAAGAAGCAGCAGATCCGGAAAGGGCATCTTGACAGCAAGAGAAAGCAGATCCAGAAGACAATGCTAAAGCTATAAAAGGCCTCTGGGCTTACGCAAACCCTTCCCAGGGCAACGTAAGGACTGCGTCACCCAGTCTGGGGTTATGCAGTCCACTTCTGAGCCATGCTGGGACTGCGCTAGGCCAGCCAGGAGGACGCTGTCCAATCAATTCTCTTGTTGCAGAAGAATTCATCCAAATTCTGGAAGCAGTGCTTCAGATCTTCAGTAGTGCTGGTGGGGTAGAGATTCTACAGGTGCATAATTGTGCCTAGCTAAGGCAACAAAGGCGGGAGGAAGACAGTTATTCAACAGATCTGAGATTTGATCAGGAGGATCGGAGAATACTGTCCAGTTGAAATTTGGTGGAAGACTTCCAGGTTAAAAGTCAGTTTATTCAGATCTGAGCAAAGATGGATCGATATGGACTAAGGGATCAAGACATATTGGATGGCATGTCCAACTATGTCATCTAGAAGGCCAAAATCCTCTCAATTCTGGATGAGTATGGTCTCAAAGATCATGCAGAGCAGACACTTGCTATACCAACTGATGCAGATCCACTCAAAAAGTATGAAGAAAATCAAGCACAGAAAAAGCGGTTAATCATAAACGGAGTCAAGGACCATGTGATTTTGCATATTGCTAGTAAGAATACAACAAATGCTAAGTGGAAGGCTTTGGAGGTGATGTACCAAGGAGGCTCTGTGCAAAGAAGAATGCTTCTTGAGAATAAGATGCGGATGTTCCAAATGATGAAGGGCAAAGAGATAAATCCATTTCTCTTCAAACTTCAAGCTATCAGTGACCAGCTGATTGACATGGACGCTACTCCAGACGAAGGGCTCCTAGTGAGGATAGCCCTGAATACTGTCTCTGAAGAATGGGAAACATTTGTCCAGAGCATTCTAGGGAGGGCAGCGTTACCATCATGGGCAAATATGTGGGATATTCTTCGCCAAGAGGAGATCAGGAGGATCACCAAGAAGTCTTTTAGTGGAGGAAGAGGATCAGCCAAAGTAAAGAAAGAAGAGGAGGAGGATGTAGCCCTTGCATCAAGAGAAAAGAAGCAAGGGAAGAAGAAGAAGGACCTCTCCAAGGTCCGGTGCTTTAACTATGATGATCTTGGTCATTTCGCCAGCAATAGTCCTAAGAAGAAGGACAAAGGAGCTTTTGATTCCAAGGCTGCAGCAGCAAATGAAGATGGCTCTGATGATGATGCAGCCATGAGTGCTCATGTACCTCGAGAGAAGAGGTGGGGTGACATGGATATATAGAATATCCATAGACAGATGGCGGGATCCTTGAGTCAGCCCTACTCTTGGATCACATACGAGATACGAGAGTCTTAAGACAGTAGCGGGATGAGTCGGGAGATGGTTGCAGATGACCACATTGAAAGAGCAAGAGGGAGCTGTAAAGCTAAAGAGGGAGCAGCGTGATGCAGAGGCAGCAGTACAGGGAGGCTGATGGGACTTCAGCAACGCAGAAAAGCTGGGATCACGTAGTGCAGTGTTGCAGCATGATAGTGTCTCCAAGGGGACAACGTGATTCAGCATCCAGGGAGTTTCAGTAGTGGAGGGCAACTTAACTCATCTGTCAAACAGTTGGGCAGAGTTATTTAGTTTCTTACTTCTCAGCAACTGAGTTGCAGTGTAGTAGTTAGTAGTGGTAGTGCTATGGGTAGCATGATGCAGTAATTTGAGAGGGAGCTACAGTACATATGTGGCAGTGTCAGTGGCAGTGGCATGGGTAGCAAACTAGCAGTACAAAGAGCAGCAGTGCAGTAGATGGAGGGTTGCAAGCCAAGCATCAATAGCACAAACCAAGTACTCAAGATCTTGTAATGCATGGTGTGATGTATTGCTAGAGCACACTTCTGATACGAAGAGGGAGTGTTGAGATTTTGTGTATTTGGGGTAGCATCATTTGTGCTCTAAGTCTCAGACACTCCATTAAATGGATTCTTCAGCAGATCATGCCTGAAAAACGCATTCTTCAGTTATGATGGCTTCAGCTATCATATAATATGTTTGAAAATGCTCAGCAACCAAAAGAAATAACAGCAGCAACCTTTACTCAGCTTTTAAGGGCAAAAAGGCGGGGAAAAGTGAGGATTTTGGCCCTAAAATGAGTGTATAAGGAAATCTGTGTAAAATGACGTCTCAAGGTTCTGGAATATGTTAGAATAGGTCAAGAGGGACTTCCATGTCGAATTCGCCAAAAATGCGTTTGCTGTTAAAACAGCTTCCTCCTTTCCCGACTAGACATAGTCAATAAAAACCTCGATTTCCCCAAGACTTCAACATGCACTTCTTCAAGCAAGGGCAATAGTTTCCTGAAGGAATAAGATGTAAAGCACTATGAATAATCAGATAATAGGTCTAAGAATATGGCATGGGCATTAAGCAAGATTGAACAGCCGCTTTGCATAGAAAACCCCTCAAGATTGAGGTGCCGCAAGACAAGAGAATGATTCAGAAACCCTTCAGCATTTTTTTCAGAAGCTGTGAGACAAGAATATGAATATATAGCCAATAAAAATCTATAGCAGCAATAAAGTGTACAAGCCTTGAGGAAACAACCTCTCAAGAGAAGAACTGCAAGCCTCACTAATACATGTACAATGGCAATGAAAGAACACTACTATTTCTGCATAAAACCAGGCTATGAAAAACGCAGTCTAAGATAGAATTCTGCTCCAACACATAGATATGACAATATATAGCTCAAATACAATAGGGGAGCAAAGCTCTAACCCTTATAAGCAATAAGATCTCAATCCTCCAAGGGATTGGCTGAAATACACAATACGACCAAAATGCCGGAGTTGTTGGGCAGCTACTGCAACTCCAAACTGAAACCAAATAGAGAAGGCTGAAGATGATGAGCAACTGAAATAGACCTCCTCCAATAGATCTCCAAAGTGGAAGGCTGATCCTTACACTTGAGATCTTCCCCACAAATCAACCGGCAAACCCTCACAGCAGTGGCACCATAAAAATAATGCAGATACAAAAAGGGACTGCGCAGTAGGGGCAGAATAACTGTTGGCCTGATGCCAAGATCTGCAAATCAGCTCCAAAATCTCCCAATCTGATCCTCCAAGGAAAGAGAGACTCTCCCTTTGAAAAACAAGAGAAGGAGGTGGTGTCGTAAAGTCACCACGGCAACACCCTACAACACAGAATTACGTTGTTGCAGCAATAATGCTGTCCTGGAGGATGATGCTAAGAAAATAACCTTGCCCGAGCAGGCACTCGAAGTCCCCCGGGACTAAGGGTGAGATCTCCGCACGAAGACACTCAGTTGCACTAAACAGTGCAGCAGACGGGCTAAACAGCCAGCATGCCAAAGAGAAGACAATATGTCTCACTCAATAATCAATAATCCAAATATCCAAGCATGAATGAAATGAGGAGGCTCCTCCATCTTTTATAGTGTTGGTTTCCCTCCAAAACCCAATGTAGCCTCTCTCTCTCCTCCACATCCTCATCCTTATCTCCATAGAAGCTTGGAGAAACTTCTAGAGTGTACATAGGCCCCCTCCTCCACGTGGTGTTGGGTCCCCCCTTGACTCCCACTTAAGTCACAACGTTGTGCTACTAGGTGGATGTCTTATTTCATTTAAGTGAGTTTAGACCCTCTTTACTCACTTTTTATTTATTTATAAACTATAGACGACAAAATAAACAAAATAGAATATTCCAATTTGCTGTCGCAAATTAGGAATATTACAAGTCCCAAATTTTGTGGAGGACTAGAGCACTACTGGAAGGACTAGAGCACTTGATCTACAAGACCCGAAATGGATTTGAGAAATTTCAAGTTGAATTCAAGTTATTTAAATAAATAATTATTTTAATGGATTTCCCTAAGTCTAACTTAGGAAATAAAATTAAAGTGAATTAATTAACACGTGTCGTAAATTATCTTAAGTACATGGATCACAAACTTCTTTAATCTCACTTGATGGATGATTAATCTTGACCTTTGAAGGGGTTCAACGAAAAGATAAGAGAAAGGCTTGAGGATCAGCTTTCTGAAGAACACATTTTTTTGCAGACTTGAGGAATAGATCTAGAATTCTAGGGCGGGTTTGCTAAGAATTTCCAGTGGAATTTCCTGCAATGAGGGGTAGTATTGGTTGAGGGAATGATCTGATTCCAAGAGCCAAGAGACACCAAGAGGTAAGAGGAGCAACCACAAGGACAACGCAAAGAGGCTTCAGAGCCACGTAGAGCCGCAGAGACAGCACAGAGGCAGCTAGGGCCACGTTGGGCTGATGATGGCTAAGTAGAGGCAGCGCAGGGGCAGCGTAGACCCTCCTATGGTGACACAGGCCCTCCTAGAGCCACATAGAGGCTGACACAGTCTCTCTAGGGAAATGCTAGGGCTTCAGAAGTAGCACTGAGGGTTTCTAGAGTCAGATCCGGGCTGAGACTTGTAAATCTCGTTTGAGGGTGTGGATCAGTTAGATATTTGGCACTAGATCTTCAGGTTAGTTGCAGATTTTATATCTTTTATTCTCTGTCGGGTTTTCCAAGGTTGGAACCCAGATTTGTTGTACTCAGAACTACTTAATAATAAAACCCTCATATCTACTGAACTGGTTTTCCCGCTTTGGGTTTTTTCGGGGACTTATGTCCAAAAATCCATGTGTCACTTTGTTGCATGACTGAATTATTCAGTAAATGATCCGCATGTGTAGATTGTAGTTGTGTTTATTTTCGGTATTTTCTGAATCTAGTTTCTGAAAATAATTTGTATAAATTAAATCAAGTAGGAGAAAATAAACCAATACACTGCAGTAGAATTTTTACATGAGCTGAGAGTTTTATTATTATGCAGTAGTGAGAAAATCTGAGTATAATTGGATGCTGAAATACTAGCAATCCTATAGCGAAAAATTATGGCAAAAAAATAGTGAGGAATTTTTCTCACCTTACAGGCAATCTCCCGACACGGTTTGCCTTCAAAATTACGGCCCTCTGACCCTCTGACCCTCTATGTCAGCCTCTATGCTGCTTTGCATAATTCGCTGGACGTCTAGCCTCAGACTGATCTTTGATGAAGTCATTCTGCCTTCTGTTGACGGGAAAGATGCTTCTCTAGCACTCTGGGACTCCTTCCTGGCCTCTGGAACTGAAAACGTCCCTCTTCCAAAACAATTCGATTTCCCTCTAGAGACTACTGCGCTACCCCAACGTCAGACTCTCTGTGGCTCTTTTGCCTCTCTGCAAATGCACTCGTTGGATCTGGAATGCCTCCTCCAGCCTCAGTGTCTCTGCCCCTCTCTCGCTGCTTCGATTTCTCTTACTCTTTCTCCGGCAATTGACTGTTGCTACTCTGGAAATCAATCTTCTACTGGATTCAAACTCTCCAAGTTGTTTCTCGATCACCACATCGACCTCCTCTTATAATACTCTGTTGGAGCACCAACGACCAAGATTAAAACATAATCGATGGCTAGGATCATCTTTGGATCGATCTATGTGAGTTTCTAAACTATTCTCGCTTTATCTCGATTAATACTGATTAATTAACCATATTCCCTAAGTTTAGAGTTGGGAAATATTTAAAAAATGGTTAATAATATAATTGAGACACTTCTAGGCGGAATTTCCAGAAACAATTTCTGGGTTCTAGAGATCTCATGTATTCTAGCCTCTCCACAAAATCTCGTGGCTAGAACACATTTTACGCTATAAAAACTAACAGTCAGGACAACTCGAGGTGTTATGTGAGCACGAGGTACAGGGGACGGTAGTCCTCATTGGCAGGAGGATGTCGAGGCTCCCAGTAGTATCCAGGTACATCATCAGGAGTTGGGATACTAGATTTTGTTGTGTGGTCTGGCATGAGAAGAGAAGTTTGTCATACACGAGATAGATTCGTGATGCTTGGTTCCCATTTATAGGATATATACAGGGGTCAAAGATGAGGCACAAAGGAGTCCCAGTAGTTAGTTACATTGTGAAAATTCCTAGGTCTGACAATCTTAGAAATCCTGTTGCAATTAACTGAATTCATCTACTTATAAATTACATTACATAGTTATTTTAAGATTTTTTCATGAAAATATTGAAGTAAATTACTGAAGCAGCCTACACTAAATACTTTATGATTCTGAAACAAGGAAACTGAGCAAAGAATAAATGACAAATAGGAAACCATTATTTTTGGATGAAAGTCTCGGAAAAACCCAATGCTGGAAAACGGTGTAGCAGATCTGAGGGTTTATTATTATTAAGCAACAGTTTTTGAATACAATCTCTAGATGCCTTGCTAGCTATCCAGTATAGAGAAATCACAACAGACAAAAATATAGTGAGTTTTACCTCACAAGGCAAGTCCCGACTGATCTGGTAGCTGAACTAATGAAACACCAACAACCTTTGTGTTGCCTCTACACAGTGGCTGCGTAAGCCTACATGGGGAGCTCTGCAGGCTGCATCACCTCCTCTCTAGGATTGATCTACTCCTCGGAAAGTTGAGTTCCAACCCTCTCGGCTCAGAAACCTCGATCTCCTGACATATCTCAAACTATCTCACGAACACACTGCGAAACCTATGCGTGGGCCTTGTGTGGGCCTATGTCACCCATTCTAGGGCCTGCATCACACCCTTTGGAGGTTGTGTTGGTTTTGCTGCGTCTCTTCTATGTATTCTTGGTCCTGGAGAAGATCCTTCGACCAATAACTGTCTTTATCCCTCACTGCAACTGGAATCACTTAGATTTGATCTTCGTCCGAGCACTTGCTCTGTCAGAAGAATTCGATCGCTTGATTCACTCGGTGAATCTTTGGAAATGACCCTCAAGCCTTCACTTATAGTCTTCTCATTGAGACATCAATGGTCAAGATTAGATCTCTGATCAACAACTAAGATTATAACTTGACTTGATCTTCGCCTTTTCTAAATTATTCTCACTCTGTTTTATTTATACCATTCAATTATTTAATTTCCCTAAGTTTAGACTTAGGGTCCCCATTAAAATTATTAATTTGTACAATAAAACATATTCCGAGTGGAATTTTCACAAACGGTTTCTGGGTTCTTTGGAATACCAGTGCCTAAGCCTCTCCACAAATTTGGAGACTTAGATCACTTCCGATGCTACCAAAAATCAACACTCCCTCTTAGCGAGGAAAGTGCTCTAACAACATGCCTACTGCATATTTCTCTGATCCTGAAGCATCCTCTGCACTGTTGATGTCTGATAAGTTGTCCACAAACCACTGCGCTGCTACTGCAACTGTATTGCTGCCCATGACACTGCCACTGCCACCACTGCATCCATACTACAACTCCCTCTCAAATGCTGCATCTGCTATGCTGCTAGCACTACCACTGCTACCACTGCATCTACACTGCAACTCAGTTGTTGAGAGAAGCAACTGAAATCACCCAAAAACTGAACAAGTGTTCAGTGGATGCACCTCGGTGCTAAAGACTCTGACTGATGATAGCTACTGCGTTGTCCCTCTGATGCACTACACAACTCTGCAATGTTGTGCACTGCGTTGCTGCTCTGCTCTACGATGTTGTTGTTCTTCTCTGCGCTACTCCATAATTAGGCGTTCCTACCTACTGCAACTGTCGCTTCATCACTCCTCGACTCCCACTGAAAGCTCCTCCATCCTGCTACTGCTGATCAAGGG